>JADBJO010007754.1:50000-60000 GCA_016801955.1 Conus betulinus
ACCCCAGTGACTCTGCCCAGAGTTCAGGGAAAAGAAGAAGTAGGAGAAGAAGAAGATCATGTGTCATGCAATCAAAAGTGAATGTTTTACTTTTGTGGCACATGGAAGCATTGGTAGAATTAGGAGTAAAGTCGCCACCCAGATCTGGCTCTGGGACACGCCCTCTCACTTCAGCTCCCTGCCTTGCTGTTGTGAAGACCAACTACCCTGTGTAGATCACTAGATGATAGGAAATGCATTGATCAACGGCTTACTCTGCACACATCCTCATCAGCTGGGGTCTCAGTGACCACTGAGGATGGATGGGTGTTCAGATCTGCATGAATATGTACATTTTGTTACTTAGACTGACTCAGATGCTCAAAACTTTGAGCAGAACTTTTGATTCTTTAGTTGTGATGATTTACCTGGTAAGTACTGTTCTTATCCTTCAAATTCAGCACCATTGATCAAGCCGTGCACTACATGGAATCTTTGTCCTTACCCAGCGCAGGATAGGACCAGACAAAATTTATGCTGATGGCAGCTTCAGCGGAAATAGGTTAAGGTCAGACCACGGCAGAGTCCCAGTGGGACGATCTGTCTGAGCAGGGAAGATAACATTGATCATGCTGTGTCAATTCTCTTTGTGTAATTCTTGTTTGATTCTTGCTGCCCATTCATCATTTTGGGGGGGGGGGGGGGGGGGGGGGGGGGGGGGGGGGGGGGAATGCAAAAGATTAGAATTGGGAGAGGAGAGAAGAGTTTGACTGGTGGATGGAGGAGATGGGAGGGAGGAAGGAAAAGACTGTGTTAAATTCTTTTTTTTTTTCATTGATTCTTTACTCTAGAGTGTTTCAAAAGCTTTTGCATATTTATAATAAGTTTTTGTTTCATTTTTTTTTTGTGAAACAAATTTATTGTAATTTAGTCCCTTGCGGATTCATTCCAAGAACTGGCCCTCAGCACTTGTGTCATAAGAGGTTATCTTTTTTATATTTTCTACTTTTCACAAGAAAATGTAGCTTGTTTTGCTCTTTCATGATTTTCTTTTGCTTCTTAGGTGGCACCTTTGGTTGTTTTTTTGAAAACTGAACAAACATACTACGGTATTGCACACCAGTCTTTTTCTGGTATAGCATTCTTCTTAAAACCGAAAAGGCAGAGGAGTCAATTTACCACTTTCTGTGGTCACTGAGGAGAAACAATTAGGTTTCGAAATATCAGTATCTGACCAGGTGTTATATGTTAGTGAGCTTTCTCCCCATTGGAGATGGCCTCCCACTTGGAAGATTATAAGCTTGCAGAAGGTTCATTTTGAGAAGCATAAAAATTTATTAGTCCCTATTCACCCACTCAAGCACATACTGTCAGTTAGGCAGAATCATCACCCACAGCAGATATGAAGGCTTATCACACCACCCACCCCCCCCCCCCCCCCCCCCCCCCCCCTTCTACAATCTGAGACATAAGAGCAGCTTTGTTTATAATTCTCTCTCTCTCTCTCTCTCTCTCTCTCTCTATATATATATATATATGTGTGTGTGTGTGTGTATGAGTGAGTGTGCTGAGATGAGAATGGTTTTGTTTTATCACAGCATTTATTTCTGAAATCTTGAATTTTGTGATCAGAGTTAAATAATAAATTGCAACAGTGCAAGGAAATGGTGTTTGTGTACATGTCTGATGACTTTAAGCATGCATAAATTTTTGAAGAGTCAGATTCAAACAGACACATTTATGTATTAATGTATGTTATGCCTGGGATGGTGATTCATGCCATGAAAAGTAACTATGATAGGAACCAAATTGAATGACTTCAGAGTCTTTATAAATCATGAATTATCATGAAGTCTGGATACAGTGAAACTTTCTTCAAGAGGAAAATAAAATAGACATGATTAGAAGTAATTTTGGACTGAGTTATGGCTGATGAATGCTTTTGAGATTCCTCTCACTAGAGGGCATGATCATCCTGTAGAAATTCTACTTTCTTAAAATTTTGATTTTTTTTTTTTTTTAACAGTGGTATGTTTGAATAGTTTGTGTATTGATTAGTGCAGTTAGTCATTTTTAAATTTTTGAATCTGGTCCATAGAAAGGCATATATATATATATTACTATGTGCATATGAATGCTCTCTCTCTCTCTTGCTCACACTCACACACACGCTCTTTCTCTCTCTCTCTCTCTCTCTCTCACACACACACACACACACCCTCTCTCTCTCTCTCTCTCACACACACACACACACACACACACAGAGGCTGACACACATGCACACACAGGTGTTCACACAGTGAATGTATCATATTACATAATGATAAACATGCCTTTACACATATTCAGCTCACACCTGTAGGCACCTGCATATGTATGCGCGCGCACACACACACACACACACACACACACACACACACACACACACACATCCGTGAATGTTTCTCTACAATTGTGGAGCTTGCCTTGATGAACATTCTGATTCTGTGACACCACCCTTTTTTTTCCCCCCAGGTTGTTGAATTTTACAGCTGGGCCAGATGATTTAGACCTTCAGGGTGCAAAGCGGCAGAAATCTGCAAGGGTGAGTTGACTCCATGCATCCCTCTTCATCACTGTTCGTATCCTCCTTCTTCTCTTTCTTGCTTTTGTTTTTCCCTTTTTTTCCCATTAGATTAATCATGCGATTGCTTGAACTGCATGTTAGCTGCTCTTTTGTGGTACCTTTTTTTTTCTCTTTAGTCACATGGAAAATAAATTAAAGAGCATCCTTTTAAGACGAATGGTCGGCTGGGCTATAAGCAACATTATCTTATCTTTTAAGACAAATGATATTTCAGTCCGTTTTAGATTAAAGGAAAAATCGATTGACTGTTCATAGGTTTTATTTTGACAATCATTTGTTTGCTTTCCAGGGTTTCGTTCATGGAATATGGAAGTGATGATTTCTATGTTCGGGTTCATTTGTTGAAGAAATTGTCCTGTCTCTGTCTGTCTCTGTCTGTCTCTCTCTCTCTCTCTCCCCCCCACCCCTCTCTCTCTCTCTCTCTCCAGCCCTGATGGGGCCCTTTGCTGTCGGCTGGGCTATAAACAACATTACCCTCTCTCTCTCTCTCTGACTGAGTCTGCCTCCCTAAGTCCCTCCCTCCCTCTCTCTCTCTCTCACTTTGTCTCACTCCCTGTTTCTCACTTTCTCTCCCTCTCTCTCTCTGTGTCTCTTGATGACTCGCTTGCCCTCATCCCCTCTCTCCCCCTCTATTTGTGTCTGCTACTTGTCAATGTCTGTGTCTCTGTCTACATATATCCTGTAGTTGTCTTTGTCAGTTTGTCCATGTCTGCATGTGTGTATGCATGCGTGTGTGTGAGTGTGAGTGTGTGTGTGTGTGTGTGTGTGTGTGTGTGTGTGTGTGTGTGTGTGTGTGTGTGCGCGCGCGTGTGTGTGTATGTGTGTGTGTGTGTGTGTGTGTGTGTGTGTGTGTGTTAGAGAGAGAGAGAGAGAGAGAGAGAGAGCGAGGTTCTTTTGTCTTCCACCGTTATGGTGAAACCCATATTGTTGAAAGAAAGGGGAGTGTCTGCTAGCACCAGATTAGAAATCGAAAGCCATTCAAACTGTTAGTTGGGAAGAAAAATGTTTTGAGACGACTGACGACCGTTTGAAGGCCCCATTTGGTGACAAGAATGACAGTGGACAAGACAACGACTCTACGAAGGACCCTACGCTTGAAAAGATCAACAGACTAGAAGAGGTGATTCTTACACTGTGTGTGAAAAGATATCAACGCTTGAGTCAGTCGTTCAGAAGCAACATGTTTTGATCAAATCAATGAAAGTAGTGATGTGAATCGGAAAAGTTCTGGAATGCAAACAGAGGATCAGTCTTACCCATCTTACGCTGATGCTGTTCGATGTGGGTCACCGCAACAAGGGGCTTCAAAGACAGCTGTCTGTGCTGCATCGCAGGATAGGCCTAGGCCTAAAGTGTATGTCAGGACAGATGGAGAGGAAAGGGTAAAAAAGAACACCCCAGCCAAGAAGAATGTTCCAATCAAGCAAAAGGAAAAATGACGTCAAGTCCAATGACGCTGGAAAGATGACGCGAAATAGGGCGTGGAGAACTCAGGACAAAGAACACCAGAACAACAAGGAACATTCTGACTCCCCCAGTGTTCTGATTATTAGTGATTCTACTTCAATAAGATTGATTCAGTCCGACTGGGGTTTGGGGTTGGCCCTGGTCTTCAAGTTGCACCCGAAAGGCTTTTGTTATTGATGACATCCAAACAGTAGCTGAACAGGGTAGGGAAGATCTGTCTCCTGATCCAGAGTGCGTAGTTTTGCATGTGGGGATAAACGACCTTAAAGGAAAAGGAGCAGTTGAAAGCGGAAGAAAAATGGTGTCTGCCATAGAGACTGTCAAGGATGCGTTCCCCAAAGCCAAAATAGTTTTTTTCAGTAAGGCTCTTCCGGTTAGACAAGATAGACTGGAGGCAAAGCGCGTGGTATACAATGCTCATGTATACTCCGTGTGCATTGAAAAAAAAATCAAAAACGTTTCTTTCGTGGGGTATGACGTTGTAAGTCAGGTGAGACATTATCAGGATCTCCTTCACCCCAGTCACGAAGGGGCGCGGTTGATGGCTGGCTTCCTTGGGCGACATCTCCATAATCTCTTCTGGGAGCGGCCAAAACGCAGACAGACGCGGGGAAAGTTCTTTGGCAGAGGATGGTCGCGCCCCCGTGACTTCCTGCCTCCTCCTGGTGTCCGATGGCTCCCCCCTTGGGTTGTCAGAAAATGATTCAATGAATATTGAACTTGAAGATTAACTCTTATGAAGCAACAATGCAATGGGCGTTTCAAAATTTTACAGTGGAATGCAAGGTCTATTTCCACTAACCTACCATCATTCGAAAATCATGTTCTGCAGGGAAATTATTGTGTGCTAGCCCTTCAGTCTCTCAATGTGAAAAACAGAAGCTTCCCAATTTAAAGGATTTTTATTATCCTCCACACTTTTTACCATTAACAGGTTAAATGAAAAAGTTCAATGCGCATTATATATAAGGTGTGGCTTTGAATATTCAAATATTTTTTCCGTGGCCAGTACCAAATGATAAAGAAGGATGTTTTGCTGTCGGTGCTGCAGTTAAAGTAAATGATAGCTCAATATATAACATATTATCATGTATTACCCATCCGGTCCAAAGGAGGACAATACAGATTGGCTTAAAAATACGGATTTCTCTAAGAAAAAAAAATGGATAGTTTTGGGTGATTTTATGCCCATGCCCCTTTCTGGGATACAAACAGCTCTAAAGTAACATGTAATAGGTTTGTTGAAAATGTTGTAGATTCGGAGTTTTATTATATTTATTGAATGATGGTCGCATTACAAGAATTCCTGATGTCTCAACTCATAATCCTAGCGCTATTGATTTGTCTTTAGTGTCCTCAAACTTAGCTGTAGATTATGATTGGTCCCCGGGAGAAGATTGTCTTGGAAGTGACCATCATCTTCCCATTACCATCATCTCTCAATGTCAGTTTCAATTCAAACTCGACAGATCCAGTGGAAAACATACCAAAATATAATTACAAATTTGCGAATTGGGAAGATTACAGTAAATTCTTAGAGTCTCATGATCCTGATTCAATAATCAGTGAAAATATCGATGAATTTTATTCAAATTTTAAGAAAATATTACTACTTGCAGCTGATAAGGCGATACCAAAATGTGGTTACAAGAAAATTGGTAAATATATTGGTAATGTGTGGTGGACGGAGGAGGAGTGTAAAATAGCGGTGACATCAAAGCGCAAGGCATTTAAGTCATGGATTAGAAATAAGACTGAAGAAAATTTTCAATCCATGAAAATACAGAAAAATATTTGCAAAAAGGTCATCGCTCAAGCAAAAAAAAACATATTGGGAAATATTTTGCTACTCGGAGATTACAGAATCAAAGGATATGTACAAAGTTTGGAAGAAAATAAAAGAGATGAAAAATTGTAACAGGACACAGTCATTTCCTGTGAAACTAGACGGAATTTCCAACTGCTTTGGATAAGGCTGAGGCATTTGTGAATACTTTTTCATGTAACAGTTGTTCTGCAAGTCTAAATTCAGAGGCTAAGCTTTTTAGAACAACCGAAGAAGAAAAAGATATGTATTCAGACCCTAGCCCAATTCAAGAACACTATTTAAATTCTCCTTTACAAATTACAGAATGAAAGAAGCATTAGATTCTATTTCTTCTTCAATTTCAGCAGTTGGTCTAGATGGGGGTTTCTTACCAGATGCTCTGTCACTTGCCTTCTTCTTGGATAGGTTTGCTACATTCTTTATTCCAAAATGTTGGGATATTGGCGCTATTCCTAAAATCTGGAAGAGTTCAGTAGTTGTACCAGTTCTAAAAGAGGGCAAAATTAGATCTTCGGTTAACAGCTATAGACCAATTTCGCTTACTTCTCATGTTGGAAAAATTATGAAAAAAATTATACTCAAACGGATCACTTTTTATTGTGAAAAAAATAACATCATTCCAGTTCAGCAGGCTGGCTTTAGGAAAGGGAGATGCACTACAGATCATTTGGTTAAGCTTACTACTCAGGTCAAACGTCAATTTTCACGAAGAAAAAGTACACTAGCCACCATTTTTTGACGTTAAAAAGGCATATGACAGTGTTTGGCATGCCAGATTATATTATTCAAATTAAAGGAGATTGGAATTTGTGGCAAATTGTATGGATATATTAAAGCCTTTTTGAAGGATAGACACATGTGTACAAAATTGGCAATACCTACTCTCTCATCCTTCAGAAGTATAGATATGGGGATTCCACAAGGTTCAATCATTGCACCAATTTTATTCTCCATTTTTGTTTATGATCTTCCAAAAGCTTTGTCTAAGAACACACATGTGGTTCAATACGCTGATGATATTGCAATATGGATGAACACCAGTTTAAGAAAAAGTTCGAATAAGAGGATTATCAGTCACGTGCAGACAATTTATCAACAGGAACTAAACAATTTATCAATTATATAAAAGAAAATGGTTTAAAATTCTCAGGTGAAAAAAAAACTTGTTTGCTGCTATTTAATAATGGTGAAAATCCTTCCATATTACCCATTTTGAAATTAGAGGATAATATCTTGAAATATCAAAACTGTGTTAAATTTTTAGGAGTCTTTTTGACAACAAAACTTAGTTGGAAAAAGCATATAGAACATTTATTAACCAAGGCAAGAAAAAGATTTAAACTTTTTAAAAATAATCAACTGTCAGCCTTGGGGCAAGACACGAAAACTTTATTGCATTTGTCTACTTCTTTTAGTTCGATCCAAATTAAAGTATGGCCAAGAAGTATATATCATTCTGCTCCAAAATATCTGTTTAAAAAAGCTACAAAGTTTGGATAGCAAAGCAGTGAAACTGGCCTTAGGTGTACCAGTTCATGCAAATACTATCAAAGTTATCAAGCTGCAGAGGTTTTTACCTTTTCAAGAACAACGGCTCTTAGACGTATCAAAATATGTGATTAGAAGTCTGTCAGTTAAGAACTCAGTTACAGCAGAACTATTGATGGATTCGAACAAAGATTATCCCAAACGAGCTAGAAATATTTTATATTTACAACCAATTAGAAATTACGCGTATAAGCTTATGTCTGATTGTAACATTGATTTATCAACAGTTTCTGAAGATCCAGTCACGCCTAAGATCCCCCCTGGGAGCATTTGTGTGAAAATTTTGATTATAATTACACAAATGTTTCTAAAACTGAAAACGTTAATCTCTTGGTTAGTGAGGTCAGAGTTCATCTTGACAATTTTTATAGCAATCACCTGAAAATTTACACTGATGGCTCAGTCCTAGATAACATTGGTAGTGGTTCTGGTTTTGTCATTCCTAGCCTGAATGTGAAAAAAAGAATTATCATCTTGGCAAAGGATTTTCCATATTTACAGCAGAATTATATGCAATATTGATGGCTTTGAGCTACATTTATGATGCTCCCATGCCTTTTCACAATATTCTCATATGTGTTGATTCAAAATCTGTCTTGCAGTCTCTGGATCATTGGGATGGTAAGGCTCGGAAAGATTTACTTTTTGATATTCATCATATCATACACTGTTTAAGGATTCATGGAATACGTATGACTTTTGCTGGGTTCCCTCTCATAGTGGGTTGAAATGGAATGAAGCAGCAGACATACTTGCTAAAACTGGAGCTAAATATTGCCTCGATCGTAATTCATTATCTTCACTGAAAACATCTTCATCAGAAATGTTGCTAAAGTTAGAAAATTGTGTATATATAAAAGAAATTGTGGAGACAATCTCAATATATAAATACTTGTCCTCGTCACATTTCCAAGATAGTAACAAAACTCAAGTTAAATGCATGGAACACAAAATATTCTTGCCATGTTTTTTGTACTTGTGGTAATCCTATTTCAGTGCATCATTTTTGTTGAGAGAATGTTCTGTCTTAACTCCAGTTTATATAGAAAATTCTATTGATATCAACGTCCAAGATATCAGTCAAATATTGTCCAGCCCTTTTATCATAAACATTGCTACAATTATCGCTCAATCTAAAATTGCCAAGCTGCTTTGATGCGTGTGTTTATTTTTTTACCACTAATTCAAAAAGTTATTGTCATTTTATTTTATTTATTTATTTTTTTTTTTTATCTTTGGGGTTAAGTTTTGTTAGTTGGAGATGACGTTGTAAATTATTTTTTCGTCTAATATCATCAATGGTGAACAGATTACAACTACTACTACTACTACTGCTGCTGCTGCTGCTACTGTTACTACTATTTCTACTACTACTACTACTACTACTACTACTACTACTACAGACTCCATGAAGACCATGTGAGTTCTGAGTTTTTAAAAGAGGTCAGAATTACATTTAAAATGGGTTTTCTTTATGGTGGTGGGGGTAGGGTTGGGGGTGCAACATGAATCCAGACTTGAGGCATTCTGAATATGAAAGAAATTGGTTTTATTATTATAATCAAAAGAAAAACAAGCAATGGAACATGCTTTGAATCGATTTTGACAATGTGACAGCCATGATTTGGTGTATAGTCCCTTGAAGTTGTCCAGGCTATAAACAGCATGAATTACTGATGGTGTTACTGCTTATGTAATGTTGTTTAAGCTGATATGCCCAGTGATTGCATGAACAGGTAAATTACAGGTAAAGCACTGTTTGTAAGAGCAGAGAATACCAGTCTTTGAGCAGCTGGCCCAAAAGGGCCAGTTCCTACGTAGGCCCATTGCCCTTGCCACAGCATAGGCCATCAACAACTGCACGCTGACGACCACGGCACGGTCCTGGGCAATGTTTTCTATTTCTCCCCAGCTATAGCCCATCTGCCTGGTGTCCTCCTCCAGGTCCCGCCTCCAGGTGTGTCTTGGTCTTCCTCGCTTTCTCTTGCCTTGAGGATTCCAGGTCAGAGCTTTTCTGGTGGTGGTGTCCAGGGGCTTTAGGAGCGTGTGTCCTATCCACTGCCATCTTCTTTTTATGGATGTCTTGCTCTACAGGCAGTTGGTTACTTCTTTCCTACAGCCCTTTGTTGCTGATTGTCTCTGGCCAGTGGATGTGGAGGATCTTTTGCAGGGAGCTGTTAATGAAGGTCTGTAGTTTGTGTGTGGTGGAAAGGGCCAGTAATGAGTAAAAATTTTGCTCGGGACTGGTTGCAAAATTGAAACAGAGGTTGCATCAGGATGAAGTGAACATAGAAGTCATGCATGCGACGTGGTCATTTTTAATTTTAAACCCATCGCATTTTGTGTAATGGCAGTTTTTTTTCATCAGTACGCTACGTCACATTAAGCATTTATGCTTTTTCCTTGTTTTCTTTTGTTCTGAAAATGGGTTAAAGATGCTCTGTCCTAAATCTTTTAAAATACAGTGTAGCACTAGCAGTCAGCACTCAGTAAATCTGTCATGTCATAGATCTGAGCCTGCTATCTTGGAGAAAAATCAGCATTTTCTGGAG
>JADBJO010007754.1:65000-77500 GCA_016801955.1 Conus betulinus
GTCTTTCACTTATCTTGATTGATGTGGAGCATTGTCTTTTTTCTTGTCATGTAAATAACACTGATGAACTCTTTACATGTTTTATATGTCTGTCTCTCAGTCGATGATTGTAAAATCTACCTTGCCTGTCACACCAGTTATAACAAAAGGACTACCCTACCTTCCTTTGTTGGTGGTTTTTTTTTTTTTTTTTTCCACCTTGGAAAAACCCTCTCTGTTCATTCCGCAGTAAATCCCCAACACCCATTTTCAGTTCAGGGAAGGTGAAAAGCAGTGAAGAAGAGGGATAGGCTGTGCCTTCCTTTGTACCATGCCCAAGACATTGTTGACCTCTTACACTTAGTTAACTGGCTGTATGACCGTCAGGCTGTGAGGGACTCACATCTTTAACCATATATATTTTATGAATACATTTCCTTATTTGATGAGATAAGTGATTGTTCATTCTTCATTTTCTTTGTCCTGAGTGTCGTTTATCTTGCTTGAAGACCTAGGAGGTCGAAACACGTTGTGTTTTGCCTTGTGATTCATTTCTTCTTGTTTGGCGGATACAGTACTTAAAAAAAATTCTTTAAGATTTCTGTATTTTATTGTCATTGAGGGAACTGCAACTGCAACGTTTATACTTAAGGGGCTTTGTTGGAGGTGCTTGTGACAACAAACAGATAATTTGTTTTCAGGGTCAAGGTCGCATCGAGAAAACGGAAATTATTGAAATGGCGATCAAGCACATCAAGACCTTGCAGGCTCAGGTTGAGAGCAGTCAGAACGTGAACTTCAACATGACCAGTATGTCGAAACAAGGTGCGTCGCCGTGTTGGAATGGACACTTCATACATTTTATCTTTTTCTTTTTTTGATTGACTGGACGTGTGCGCATTGTCAGATTTTGTTCTTGTCTGTGTGGATGGTGTGTCATTATATTGTTGGTGTGTGATATATATCTATATCTATATATATATATATATATATATATATATATATATATATATATATATATATGTGTGTGTGTTTTAAAATGATGCTCTCTTGATATCCTGATCTCCTCACCATGTTGAATAAACTGTGTAAAAACCGGAGACGGTAAAATACGAGAATGAAAACAACAGTCTTTTCATATCTTCAGACAAATTTTCAATGAAATTTTCGCTGTTGACAGCTTTATCAGGTCAAGGTACAATGCTAAAAGCTTCACATCAAATAAAATGACATATGATGGTGAACTCCTTTTCTGGTAAAACCAGGTAAAATGAGGCTAGCAGCTGTCGCATGCAAAATAAACGCACCCATGGACCCTCCACACAAGTACACATGTACACACACTTGCACTCACACACACACACACACATGCGCGCACGTGCACACACACACACACACACACACACACACACACACACACACACACACACACACAAAATATATATATATGTATGTGTGTGTGTGTGTGTGTGTGTGTGTGTGTTAATATTGGTTGTTTAAATTGCTCATTCAGTGAGTTTTCGGGAAGAGGTGTCTCTAACAAGACAGGTGGCAGACTTGAAGTGAAAAAAAGTGAGAAATCACCGGGCTCTGTTTTAGAAGGCTTCAGTTCTGAGCATATATATGTACTCTCTCTACACTTACAAAAGTTGGTTTGTATGGACACAATACGCCATTGAGGTAGCCACTCAGTGCTGAGTATTTTTTGAGTTTCCATTACACGAGAAGGAGGAAGAAGAGGAGGAGGAGGAGGAGGAGGAAAAAGAAGAAGAAAGAACAAGAAGACGAAGACGACCGTCTGCAGCAGTTCCAGCAGAGACGGAGATCACGTAGCCAGAGACGGAAATCACGTAGCCAGAGACGGAAATCACGTAGCCAGAGACGGAAAAACACATAGTCAGAGTCGGAAATCACGAAGCCAGTCTGCGTGGGCTGTTACAGTTCCAGGACAGGTCGATGGAGGCAGTGAAGGCACCAGCAGCAGCAGCCGGCTGGCTGGCTGTGTCAGAATCAACACGCGCGCCGTCGCGTGCAAGTCGCTGCAGCTAGGAGTCGGGGTGGTGGGGGTTGGGGTTGGGGTGGAGGTGGGTGTTTGGGGTTATGTCCTTATCTGTGTTGCTGGCCTAATGATGGAGGGAGAGAGATCGAGACACACACACACATATACAGAGTCGGAGACGGAGACAGACAGACAGACATTGAGAGTCACTGAAGTCAGCATAGCGCTGTGCTTTAGCTAGCTAGCTAGCTAGCTAGAAAGATAGATAGATAGATAGATAGATAGATTGAGAATATGCTGAACAATTTTATAGTGGAACAAAACAAGTCCAGGCTAACAATTTTCCTGTCATTACATTAAGAAGTTGGCAAAGATAGATAGATATACAGATAGACAGACAGACAGACAGACAGACAGACAGACAGACAGACAGATAGATAGATAGATAGATAGATAGATAGATAGATAGATAGATAGATAGAAAGAAAGAAAGAAGATAGAGTTTCTTATGCTTTTTCTACTCACGACGCCTTTCGGCTCGGTGACAATGCGCCATCTCTGTGCTCAAATGGCCGATACTGGTCGGATCCCAAAGGGTCATTTTGATGCTCATCTTGTCGTTCTGGTGGTGTTAGCGTTTAGCGTAGGAAAGCTGGGAGAAAGGACGAATCCGTCAAGAGCGGCGGGAGGAGATGGGAGAGGAGAGGAGAACAGGTGGGGGCTCATGAACAGAAAGATGATGAAGAGAGGGGGTTAGTTACCTCCAAGGACACAGACAAACAAAGTACAGGACAAAACGCAATGCATTTCGACCTCTTGGGTCTTCTTCAGGCAAAACCAAATAACATTTAGGACAGTGAACACGAAGAACGAGAAAGCGCTTATCTTCTCATATTCGGCGCAGGATCAAAATGGCCGCTGGCGCCGAATATGAGAAGTCTCAGTGCCATGCCACCTGAGGCGGCTGGCTGCATTGCATGTGGATCGGCTGGGCTGCTTTGACTCGGACAGTGCGAACGCAAGGCTATGGGAGTTGAGGAGTGTAGGACAGACTTCCCGCATGGGACTGTGGGGAGTGTTCACGTGCCATCGATTGGGGATCGCTGTGCTCTCCTATGTAGGTCAGCGAGCGGGGGACAGCGAGTCCCGCAGATCTCAGTCTGAGGAGGCAATCTGACACTCTGTGCCGTCTTCCGCGCATCGTGGATCGAAAATTCACTGGTTAACTTGATACAGAATTAGGCTAAGATGCAGCTACATTCTCTCTCTCTCTCTCTCTCACACACACACACACACACACACTCCACTGCAAACCCCCGGTGTGGCACGTGCGAGATCACGAATGTGAATATCACGTGACTGAATGGTGCACGTGACTACTCGCGACACACCCGTTGGCCTGTGAGATATACACAAGGAAACTGCGCCATTGGCAGACGCAGTGATCATCATACTCTCAGCGTCCGTGTCGATAGCCCTGGCCTAAAAATAGTATGCATGAAACTGTTAATCTGTTCTGCCTTTTACAAGCGCGAAACCAGAGACCCCATTCAATAACTGGAAGTAGGCCAGTTTGCAACGGAGTCGGTTCCATTAGGCTCTCCTCCAGAAGATTTTTTTGTGTTTTAAAGTCTCGCACGTATGAAGTCCGTCTTCCTCATGTTCACGGCTTCAACACTTAGTTTCCTCGGTGTGTTTATTTGGTTCTAGTCTGCGTTGCAGCTCAATACAGTTCAATAGAACACGGCCGTCTAACACATTTCAACACCAAAATGACAACGCAGTACAGTATAATTCGACACCCTACAGCATAGTAAAGGTCAACAACATACAGCGTACTAGAATACGGGTGCGTTAATATCTTTTTAAAAACAGAATACAAACGTCTTTTCAAAAGAAAATATGTCCAGGGCCTTTAAACCTGTGTTCCCACGCGCGCGCGTTTTTGTGTGTGTGTGTGTGTGTGTGTGTGTGTGTGTGTGTGTGTGTGCACGCGCTCGTATGTATGTGTGTATATTGGTCAAGCCCAGGAAAGCAATTTACCTTTTTTTCAGACGAATGATTGCTCTCTCTCTCTCTCTCTCTCTGTCTCTCTCTCTCTCTCTCTCTCTCTCTCTCTCTCTCTCTTACACATTTATTTCGTTTCGTGTTTTACAAGCCTAAAACGCGATGAACACAGACAAAACAAAACAAAAAAAAAAAAATATATATACAAAAGCGACAAGTAACCTCCCTTGCATTACCCACTTGGCACGTAGTTCAGTTAGACTTGCATCTTCAGTTCACGCTATAATGAACGGCGGTCAGTGCAGGTCGGGGCTGTCACGTATATTACTTGCTACAGGCTCCAGACCCACAGGACCGTCCGCCCTACGGTACAAGGATGTATGCAAGCG
This sequence comes from Conus betulinus, assembly GCA_016801955.1. Lineage (NCBI taxonomy): Eukaryota > Metazoa > Mollusca > Gastropoda > Neogastropoda > Conidae > Conus > Conus betulinus. Next base: position 69,375 of record JADBJO010007754.1, read on the forward strand.
CGACCTGGGGTACCCAGCAGACCTGGAGACAGCAGCTTCAGACCGGGTCAGCTGGCGGTCCACCATCAAGGCCGGCATCGAACAAGCAGAGCAGATGGGAGAGGCCCAGTGGGAAGAACAGATCTAGCGCCGCAGACGGCAAAGAATGGCGTCGGCCCCAGCAGACACTCATGACCGAGACTTCACCTGCAGCAACTGCAACAGAGTCTGCTGCACAAGGATCGGGCTCTTCAGCCACAGCCAGCAGGCGCTGCAAACTTCACAACTGACCGACCCAGGGCGCAACACCATTGTCTCTCGAGACAGACGGATGACATCATTAGCAGTAGGGACATCCACTCATGATCATGTACGCTGCAGAGCCATTAACACCAACTTGATCTGTTCCTGGTTTTCTTCCGGAACGAACTTAGTGCTGGTGCGGGTTTGTTGTTGTTGTTGTTGTTGTTGTTGTTGTTGTTGTTTTCACTCGACTGCTCCCTTATTTCCTACAAATTTTGTTTTAATGAGTTTTATGTGTATTTCCATTAAAAAAAAAATTCTGAGAGTTGACTTCAACTTGGTGACATCCCAGATACGGCCCTTGCCGTTGGCTGAGGTATAAACAACACGTCTCTCTCTCTCTCTCTCTCTCTCTCTCTCTCTCTCTCTCTCTCTCTCTCTCTCTCTCTCTCTCTCTATAATTCCAAGACTCGAGCACGTATCCAGCGAAGAATACTGTCAGGTCCGCAAAAATGTGAGTTAGTGGGAGAGGGGGGGGGGGGGGGGGGGGGGGGGGGGGGGGGGGGGGGGGGGAGAATGTCATGTAAAATGAGTCTCTCTCTCTCTCTCTCTCTCGCTCTCTCTCTCTCTCTCTCTCTCTCCAGTCATTTTATATCACATCCTCTCTTAATTGATATGACATTCTCCTCCTTCATATAGTCTTCATATAGCGTCGATCCTCTCTTACAATTCTCTCTACCCTTTACACAACCGGCTGCCCGCCTGCCAGTGGATAGAGCCGACTGAGGGCTACGGGTGCCTGCAGGCGCTACATTTAGTCGAACATCCGTCGGTCAGTCGTGCATCAGTCACTCGGTTTTTATTTTTTTCTTCAGTCTTGCGATTTTTCGCAGAAGATGAATGCTACATGTGTACGTGTCATCCATACCAAAGGCCGACCTTCCCGGAGAGTTGGTGATGGGATTTTACAACGTGTGCAAGATGTTACATGTGCATTCACACACGGAATCTGGCCCGGCATAGGTTCGAACCAGCAACCCAGGATCACCGGGATTACGAGTCCGGCGTTCTGCCAACTGAGCTATGTCGGCTACCAGGAGATATTGTTAAAGAAACATGCAGCACAGCTCGTCACGTTGCTTTACACCAGAATGGAATTCTGTCACATCAGCGTCATTGGTCATCGTCAGAACCTCCGCGCCACCATCTTTCTCCCCCGCCCACCCATACCCACTACCCCAAAATAAAGAAAGAAAGAAACAAACAAAACCCCTCAGATTCTGGCCCTTCATGCCCTGCTCTATGCTGACCTTATCGTTGATTTCCTCTCCACATGTATGAGACTCCATGGTCGTACTGGCAGTTCATGGAGACAGTCGCTGAGTAATTGTAATGAAGCATTCGGGAGATGGGGGGGTGGGGTGGGGATGGGGGTTGCTCACTCACGCTGACTCAGCGATAAAGCATTTATAGTTGAAACTAGCGTACATTTTTGTTCGTTTCCTTTTTTTTTTTTTTTTAAATTTTTATTTTCCTGTTAAATTAAATCAGGACAAGCTCCACTGAACACCACCAAGTGACTCGGCAACAGTGCGGTGTATTCTCTGGTGGGTTACCTCATGATTACCTGATACTGATCGATCCCGATGGATTTGCATTGCTGGGTTGCCAGGGGTGAGACCGGCCTGGTTGTAAGGTTTGCACAGGGCAGTTGGAAGGAGCGGCGTGGAGTAGTGTCCTCAAGGCTGCACCTCGGAAGTTAGGGCAGAAAAAGAAGACCTTCTGTCGTTCAGTCTGGAATCTCTGCATCTCTCCAAGTCTAATATAAGATTTTTTTTTTACTGAAGAAAGATTTCTAACGAAATTTGCGGTGTATTTTTTTTAGGTGTGTTTTAAAGGGTTGTCTGAATGAGGTGTGTGTGTGTGTGTGTGTGTGTGTGTGTGTGTGTGTGTGTGTGTGTGTGGGGGGGGGGGGGGGGGGGGGGGGTCGTTTTGTTTTTTTAATGATGACTTGTGGGTTGACTTCGACATGATGACAGCCCTGATAAGGCCCTTTGTGGTCGGCTGGGCTTTAAACAACATTACCTCACCTTACCTTAAGTTTTTTTTTTTTTTGCTTGTTTGTTTGTTTGTTTTGTTCTCACTTACCTTTGTGAGCAATGATTGGGGCGCTACACTGAAAACAAAATAAATATACAACAACAACTTCTGTTTACAAAGTTCACGTCCTCAGCTCGAAGGCCAGCTCTGCAGATTGTGTGCCAATGCCTGGGTATCTGCAAATGGTTTTCCGGTTTCTGCAAGGCTGTCAGACCCCTCTTTTCTTTTTCTCTTTTTCTTTTTTTTGTTTTCTCTCTCTCTCTCTCTCTCTCTCTCTCTCTCTCTCTCTCTCTCTCTCTCTCTCTCTCTTTTTTTTCTTTTTTTTTTTTTCTTCGGAATTCCTCTCAAGCCTCCCTCTCTCAAACATTGCCCTGGACTGAATTTGATTCTTTTATCCAGGCCATTTGGGGCTTGCGATAACACCCCGGGTCTATGGCTTGCTTCTCCTCCACATCAACTTTGATCTTCTAGTGAATCACCAGATCGAGCGAATAATTCGTGCAACAAAGAAAGCACGTTATGATACCGCTGGGGAGGGACAGCAGAGTTAACTTAACAAACTTGCGACGAAACTGGACGAGGATATTTTGGTAAGCAGACGGCCCAATACAGGTAAGAGTTCGGGGGTTACAGCAAAGATCAAGTAGTAGTAGCAACCAAGTTTGAACAGATGAAATCCGCCCTGGCTTTTTGAAAGAAAGAGAAACACAATTTTTTGAATGTGACAAAGATTATTTTATCCTGGAGGTTTGGGTCAGTAAATTAGTTCGATGCTATTTTGTCAGCAAAAATAGCAGAATGATGCATGAATTGCGGATACCTTGTGTTTCTACGCCATTGGACGGGCATTAGGATTTCTGAGTGAAGAGTCTAGCAGACGACAGGAAGAGTCATGTGGATCATAGCTGCATAGAAAAGGGAACGGACATGAGACCTGTATGGTAAATGTTGCAAGTCTTCTGTCATGACCTGACATATTTTGAAAGACCTGCCTCAGAGTCAGGTATGGTATGGGTCAAGGGCTGGACTGTTCGATGAATATGTTTCGGTACCGGCTGATCTGATGAGAAAGCCAAGTGCAGCTTTGAGTGTACTAGAGAATATAATTTCATATTATAGTGTTTGGGGCCTAAACTCCAACTGTGGACTCGGACCCAATCGCCAGTTGGCCCATATTGCTCCTCTATTATCGGAACCTTCAGCTAGCCAGCCAGACTTCTCCAGTATGCAAGCCTCCACCATGCGAGAACCCGCTCAAATTATGTGTCCACAAGTTCTTCCATCTGCCAGGCAGCAAAAGATAAGAGAGTCTTTTCCTCATGCATCCCAACTTGCAGTACTCTGGTGGTATCTGTATTTTCCCTGCTCGGTGTCTTTGTGACGACGAGTTAGTCTCACTATAGTTTAGGACCACTAGCTTCAAGTTAGACCCGTTAAAGTTTTAGGGGCCGCTGCTGTTACTGGCTCGACAGATGAGCTTTTTGTCTGCGAACGAACATGCGTAGTGGTCTCCCTATTTTCTTTTTTCTTTTTTTTTTAATAGATGTTTCATCATTTTTCAAATTTTAAGTGTGTGTGTGTGTTTTTTTTTTTTTTTGTTTTTTGTTTTTTTGTTTTTTTCTCACCATCCCACATTACGTTGGACGTCTAAGTACCATGAACGACGGCACGTCGACACCGATTTCACTTGTTGGAACTTCGCCGGCAGTTTCAGTCTAGTGACCGGCTTGTCATAGTGTGTGCCCTAGTTTTTCAGCCGACGTGAGGCCACACACAACAATTAGGAATGCGTACCAAGTGAGCATTTTGAAATGAGGCGTAGCTTGCTCTTAAACCAAAACCAAAATTGAATGAAGCGTAGCTCACATTAACCCCCCCCCAAGCACGCGCACTTCTTTTCCAACAGTTAATTTCGCTTGATTTACAAAATCCACACAGATAGTATCACTCGCAGTCTGACGTTAGATTTCACTCCTTTGAACTCGTCCGCTGGGCTTAGGCAGATAATTAATGCTTCCTTTTCCTTTTCAGATGATTTTTTGTTTGTGATTTGTTTTTCCCAGACTACGCCCTTCAAAACGATTTTTGTGACAGGTGACAAAAGCTCAGCTGGTAGAGCAGCGGATTCGTAATCCTGGCGATCTTGAAGTTGCGGGTTCGAATCTCCGCTGGGTCTTTTCGGTACAGGAGGGAGGAGGGGGGTGTAGGGGTTCTCATGGAGTTAACATTGGTTCTGATTACACTCTCCAAAAAGGCTTTCGAAGGAGACAATAAATGTGAGCGCATGGATTCCATCTTGCACATACGTAAAATCCTATCACCGATTTTCACAAGAGAAGGATAGCTGGGGCGTTAATATGAATGACCTACTACACATAGTATACATCTTGCATGAAAAAATGAAAAGAATAAAGGAAGAAAATGGAGTGGCTGATACTGACTGAATGACACGGGAAACGACTGAATGAAGCACCCCAACAGGCAGCTCTTCAGTCGTCTCTACCCAAGTAAAAGTACTCTTAATAATGATTATAGTGGGACAATAATGAGATACTGTTGATCCATTGTCATTTACAAATTTACATGTAACTGCAATGCTCATGTCAAGCTTATCCTTTACTGAACGCACCGTAAGTTAGCGCATGCATGTCACTGTTTTCAATTAGTAATAAATTATGCATCTCAAAACAGTCAAAGGGAGAGGAAGAAAAAGGGAGGGAAGGGGGAGAGTGGAAGAGGGGGGGGGGGGGGGGGGGGATTAATTCATCAGTTCCTCAGACTCTGTTGGCCGTGTGTTTGTCTATTCTACAATGTTGTAAGTCCATAATTTTCTTTTTCCTTCGCTGTCTCCTGCTCCGTCTACCAGTTCACCGAATGATTTTTCAACAAGCCTTTGGATTTTGTGACCGCGTGACCTACGTAGCAGTTTTCTTTTCTCAACTGATGTCCGAAGCAGTGTTCGAACTACCCACATGTCGGATTGTCCGGGACAGGTGGACATCTAACGATGGACTGGTGGAAATGCTCTCTTCACTTGTCCAAGGGGCAACAGATTTTTTTTTTATTGTGTCAGTGAAAGTTTGACCGAGAAGTCGGCTTCCGGTTAAAGGTTGACTGAGATGTCGGCTTCCGGTTAAAGGTTGACTGAGAAGTCAGCATCCGGTTAAAGGTTGAATGAGAAGTCAGCTTCCGGTTAAAGGTTGACTGAGAAGTCAGCTTCTGGCCGACCGATCGTACTTCGCTCCTCCCTTTTCGCTTTCCACGTCTCCAATCTCCGATCCACACCTTACCCTCCCCCGTTTTTTCTTACTTTCTTTCTGTCTTTTTCTCTCTTTGAGAACGAACTCCATCAGAGCGGGGCCTCACTGCGACAAAGCTTATTTCAATTGAAAAAAAAAAAGTTCAGCAGCATGCAGGCATTGTACATGGTCCCTTTTTTGAGAATCCTGTTACAATGAAAAATGGGTTTTAATGTTTTTACATGTGTGTATATAGACGAGGGAGATAGGGCACCCACCACACACACACACACAACACACACACACAACACACACACCACACACCTAAAGACCTATCACTTCACACACTTGCATCTCTTCTTGATGCAACACGTAGTGCACTATTATGTTTAGAATAAGACTGGGGGTCCTCAGAGATTAACGTCTGATCGCAGTTGACGTGTGTTTCACATGTGTTTGGTCAACATCAAAGTTAACATGGAGTTATCATACTGAATACTCGCTAAAAAAAGCAAGAATTGTTATACTTTCTTCTGAGTAAGAAGTAAGACAAAATCGGGATCGAGATTCAATGTACCAAGATATCACTATCCTGAATTGTTTAAAGTTGATATTGATGGGGCACTTCACGGACAAATCAAGCAGCTGGTTCATTGTTTGGCACCATTGCATACAGGTGTAGGTACAACCATATTAATTATGGCTTAGTAAAACCTATAATTCACTTGAATTTCTTTGTGATTGTATGTGATCTGGGGCGCCACGTGCGTGCTATGTGCGTGCGTGCTCGCTCGCGTGCGTGCGTGTGTGTGTGTGTGTGTGTGTGTGTGTGTGTGTGTGTGTGTGTGTGGTGTGTGTGTGTGTGTGTGTGTGTGTGTGTGTGTGATGGTGTGTGTGTGTGTGTGTGATATTCGTATGGCTTAGTAAGCCTATTTTTACTTCAATTTCTTTGGATTCAATATTGACTTGGGGCGTGTGTGTGTGTGTGTGTGTGTGTGTGTGTGTGTGTGTGTGAGTGTGTGTGTGTGCGCGCGCGCGTGCGTGCGTGCGTGCGTGCGTGGTGTGTGTGTGTGTGTGTGAGAGAGAGAGAGAGAGAGAGAGAACTCAAACTCAAACTCGAACATTTAATGACGTATGGCACGATGGCCTCTGTCACAGGTAAGTGATGTACAAATCATTTTAAGGAGGAAGAAGTCATACTGGAAAACAGTCACCTGACAAAATCCTTACAGACATCGGTAGGGATGTAACAAAAACTATTTGTTTTTCATTACTTGCGTAGACATTCATCGGATAACTTCTGGAGATTTTTCTTTACATCACAATGAAGTCTTTAGCAATTGGCTTTCTTTTCTTTTTCAAAACATTTGCACAAGAACCAAACGATCTGACGGGTAATGTTATCATTTTCACATGGCAACATTTCCATTAGAAACTGGTTTTCGAAATGAAGCGGGATAATTTTGAAAATATTTGGGCCTATATTGTTGTACTGATGGCACTTTGAACAAAACATGTTTTTCATCCCCTAGTTCTATCTGTAAAGAAGGAGCATTCATTCATTCCCTCAGAAGTATACCCGCATGAAACGATTTCTGTGAAAGTTTATGTCGTTCACCCTTAATCTGAACCTCATCAAATATTCTCTGAAGCACTTTTATGTTAACTTCAGAAAACTAATTTTGTAGTACAAGCATAGTTTTTAATAAGGTATACAAGGTGAAATGTCTACTGTCTTTCATGTCTTGTAAACCATTTTTTTTATGTCACGTCTGTAATCCTAAAACAGATAGAAACATTTTAAACCATTTTCCTTACTTTGGTTCAGCCAAACAAAACTGTAACCCAATGTCTATAAAAGTATCCTAATTTATGTGACTCAGTTAATCTTCCCTTGGTTATCCTTGGTTACGTCATGGTCGCTAAGCCGGATGTCCGACCACCCTTACACCTCTCTACTATTTTCCCCCCGGACAAAACACACAAAAACAAGAATTAACACCTCAGTCACATTTATTTACACACACAATACTCAAAACAGAGGGAAAGCAAATAACAACAAATGAACAACCTTGCCAGCACCACAGCTAAAGGAAAAAGAAACGCACAAACACTGTAATCGACCATACTTCACACAGTATGCCGAAGGCGGGACCAGCCCGAAACCGTTAGGATATGGCTTCCCTGCCACTAATGGAAACACTCAGGTCTGGCGTCGGATCAGGGAGGTGAGGCCAGCCACTGAGTGCAAGGGTTAGGGACTTAGAGTGTTGACGCCAGCAGTGAATGACCACTTTAAACAACCGGGCAATTGCAACCACACCACCTGCACAAGAATAAGCTAGAGGTGGGGGTAGGCCGGCTCTCTACGAGTGAGTTCAAATCACTCAACTAATGAGATTCTTTCTTCTTTTTTTTCTTTCCCTTATAGTGTCCACAATCATTTGAGTTGATTATGCTGACACTTTTGTGTGTAATGACCGTTTCTTTATCCGCCCAGTAAGGCAGCCATACTCCAACTTCGTGGAAGGCGCATGCTATGTGTAACGTGTCATCCATACCAAC
>JADBJO010007754.1:80000-107168 GCA_016801955.1 Conus betulinus
CTTCATGACACGCCAGTATCATTTTATAGTGTGCTATTTTTGTGTTGATTCAAAATCAGTTTTTACAATCATTTAAAGCACTGGAACTCTTAAAATTAGGAACTGATATCTTTTTGAAAAATTAGCATCTAGGAACATTGTTTACGTTTCCCGAGGTTTATAACAGTTGATTTTTGCTGGGTTCCTTCACATTGTGGCTTTAAAAGGGAAAGGAACTAGCAAGACAAATTGGGCACCAAAACAGGGGGCTTGTACAATTTCTGAAACACCCTTCACAAAGAAAATTTTCTCGAATGAATTTCCTTTTCTCCGCATGAACTGATCCAGCGATTGGAAAAAGAATATGCGGAAAGAGAAACCTTAATGAGAAATTATTCGTTCCCCGCCATCATGTCCATCGGTACTATCTAGCCAGGATTAATTCATAAATTACGGGGTTAAATACATGGAATGCAAATATTCACGAGAGGTCTAACGTGCGTGTAGGCGAGCAATAGCAGGAGATTATCTCAATTCGTCATCTTTTATTTTGGAATGCCACGTATACTAACCCCCAGCTTAGCAAAGAGGAAGATATTTTTATAAATAATTCTGTTAATGTGATAGTGTGTTGTATAATAAACCTTTGCTTTTTTTTATATTGCTTTGGTTTTGCTCAGGCACAGTCGGCCAGTGTTGCAAAACTGAGTGTGAAAAAAGACATTAGAGATTAGTAGGGTAATTTTTTTTTTTTTTTTTTTTTTTTTTGGGGGGGTGGGGGGGGGGGGGGGTGGGGGGGAGGTGATGGGGAGGTAGACAATGGGGGGGGGGGGGAATGTATATGCCGTTTAAAGGTCTGATAGTACATTTGAATGTATCTTGGAAGTTTAAGGTCCCGTATCAAATAGTGTGAAAAACTGACGATGAACTGAAACTGAACTGAACACACCACCCACCACACACACACACAACACACACCCACACACCACACACACACCACACACCCCACTCATCACCCAACGGCTTGACACACTTCATGTAATTAAACACTCTGGCATCACCCCCCACTGATGAACTACACACACACACAACAACACACACACACACACACACACACACATCAAACAAACACATCATACACACACACTCACCTCTCACACACGCCACACTTACACAACAACGCTTGCACGCTCATGATGTACATGGACACTCCTAATTACATGCTGACAGTATGCGCTGGGGCCCTGAGAAGATTCAAAGTCTAATCTCAGTTCCAAATGTGTTTATCTTTTGTGTCTGCTATTGCAAAGGCCCAGTACTGAGTTTGCCCCCAATCTCTAGGAGTCTTCTCTGTGGTTGGCTTGAGATTATTCCAATGTTTGTTTTGGGGTTGGTGATGTTTTTTTGCACTTCCCTTCAGTCTGGATGTGCGTCCATTTCCTCTCTTAATTTTCAGAGCTGAAAGATGGTCTATGGTATAGTGGCTTTGCTCTTGTTTGCTGGAGTGATTCTTCAGATTTCTTATCACATCAGATCGGACAAGCTGTAATCCAGTTCTTATCGTTGCCTTGCCAGTCAGTGTGTCTGCTCTCTCGTTTCCTTTAACTCCAGCATATCCAGGGCAGTACATCCCTATGAGGCTCTCCAATGGAAGGCTGCGCATTAGTTCATTCCAAGCATGGCTTCCCATTCCATTTTTCACTTTTCGGAAGTAGGTTTCATGAGTCAGTCAGTAGCATGGCTTGTTGAATTGAAATTTCGCTTGTGGATGAAAGCCATGGAGTGCTTATGTCACTGTCTTCTTCTCTCCATTGTTAGACTTGAAGTGCTTTAAACTATGCGCTCCATTGTCTTCCTGGATAGTTCGGCCATTTTGCTTCACTGTGTGTATCCTAGCCTGGCTCAGCTTTGGTGACAAAACCGTCAGTGTATATTACAATATCATCTTTTGTTCAAAGGTCTTCTACCTGCATCTGAATTTCTGTGTTGATTTTGCCTTCTGGCCATTTCTCGACTGTGTCTTCTAAGTTCTGGAGCGATTGCAATTTGGTAGAGGTGTTTCCAGTGGTCTAGATAATTTCTCCATTGCTTAGTTTCTTTGAGTTTCTGACCAACTGGCACACAAGCTCTATACTGTCTTCTGCCTGTCCCATCCATGATTTTCCACGTTCTAGCCAAGTGCCTTTTGTTTCCTTGACCGCCGCATGAAGTGGGTTTTGGGAATTTTCAAGTGCTCTGAAATATGCCTGCACCTGTTCTGGCTTGTGTCTTGTCTGTACTGAAGCAAGGTCGAGCAAGTATCGCATGGTTTCAACTGGTGTGTTTCTTCGTGGTTCCCAGGATCAATCTCATTGCTTCATTTTGAATTCTTTCTCAGTGTGAACACTGTATAAAACAGGGGAAAGGGCAAGAACCTGAGGTAATCCCCATAGTAAAGTTTATGAGGCTCAGATGTACAATCTCCAATTCGTAGGATGACGTTTCGCTCCCGAAGTGGTGCTGCTATCCATCCGTGTAAGATGGAGACGACGACAAAGATGACGAAAATGATTAGGTTGACAAAATTCACAGTTGTGCTACCACTGCCCATCACTGGACCCACCATCAACCCTTGAAGGGCATCACGCCAGGGCACCACACTTGTGCAATATTTACCATTGACTGCGCCGAAATTCGACTCATCAATGTCTCCTCCTCACATCTCATGCACAGGCACCAGGGTGGTGTGCTGGTGCTCCTTGCTGCCCAACCCCGTACAAACAGGGCAGCCGTCGAACACCTGATACTTTCGCCAGGCACCATACATTCAAAGAGCACCTGGGTGATTGGCTGGATTCCTGCTGCCTCATCCAGCACAATCAGGGGTCGACAGGACCTCAGCTGCTAGGAGATGTTCTTGGGGCACTTCCCTGTATACAAACACGTCGACAGGTATCGGGTGCGATTGAAGGCCTGCAAAGGACACCCGATTACAGATCTGATCAGCAACTGAAGGGAGCGCTGCCTTACTGCGGCTAGGGAAGGCCGAGTTGAAGGTGCTGCAGGCTGTAGGGTCCACCTCTGGTTGCCGACCTCTCACACTGCCATGGACACTCTGGTGTGGTGCTCCATATTAAGACATCACCGGGAAAACGGGGATTGTGCTCTCTGGACAAACCGCTTCCAGACAAACACTGCCGTTGAACCCTGTGGTCACCCAGGAACTGGTTCAGTGAAGGACAACGAAACAGAGACTCTCCACAGGATCCACAGCCAGTCACACAGACTTGCAGGCCTACCCTACTTGCTGAACAATGTCAGCCCGTACTGACTAGCTCAGTTTCTGGACTACTGCCATCACACGTGACCATTGCACAACTTCACCCTCTCCTCCGGCAGAGACTACCACTATACAGTGACTATACACCAGCCCTCGGCTGTTTTTTTTTTTTTTTTTTTTTTTTTTCTGCGCACGCAGGCTGATACTCCTGCGGACACTCCCTGTGTAGGACAGGCAAGTATTAATCCCATCTACATAACAAAGGGAGTGGAGTTTTGTGTGTTGTGAACCGTTTCTTTAGCCCGCCAGTAAGGCAGCCATACTCCCATCTTCGGGGAAGGCGCATGCTATGTGTACGTGTGTCATCCATACCAACGGCCAAACTGGTCTTCTCTTCCAAAAGTTGTTGATGGGATTTGACGTGTGTGCAAAACGTTATACGTACGTTTATACACAAAAACCTCGGTTTGATAGTTTCATTCGAAGGACTGTAAGGGAATGGAGTCAGACCCAATGTTAACCCTGAGGGAGAACCCCCCTGTACGTGAACGGCCCGGCGAGTATTCGAAGTAGCCACCCCAGATCACCCTAGATTACTAGTCCCAACGCTCTACCACTGAGCTATTCCGGCCTCCTACGGCGGGTTAACCAAAATATGCCCAGCAAGCTTTTCCAGACTGTTACCACATACCGCCCCAGGCCCACCACCCAACTGACTGCCAAACAGCTCAATTCCAACCAGGTTGCCCATATTCATTTTGCAAAGCGATCACGTCTGCAAGCCAGAGATAGAGGGAGAGAAGAGAAATCCTTGTGACCGATGCACCGCAACTCTCCCCGCTAATTCCCCGACCCCCTCTTTCTTCAAACAGGCATGCCATACCAATCCTCAATCTGTCAGCTTTGCATCAGTTCTGTGTCATCTGTATGTCTTTCTGCTGTAAGTTATCATGGCCCACAGCACACATTGATAAAATACTTCAAATGTGGACTCCACAGTGGTGACAGTTTGTACCGAGGACCTCACTCAACCAAAAAATGTTTCTTTCACTCCGCTAGTTAATCTGTCCAGAAGGTGCAGTCATTCATTCCTGCATGAAGTACCCGCATGAAGCGTGTTCTCTCGTTGTTCGATTCACTGTCCCTAAACGTTATTTTGCTTTTGCCTGAAGAAAAGACCCAAGAGGTTTGAAATGGCAATTGCGTCCTTGTCCTGTCTTTGCTAATGTTCCTTGGCGGTAACTACCCCCTCTCCTTTAGAAATTTTTGCTTCGCATTTTCCGCCCTCAAGTTACTCCGTTTTGTGAAACCGCCTGAAAACCGTTTTCTGTGAACACATTCTGTTCAAAGATTCGCTGAAGCACTGCAATCTGAACTTCCAGAAAATAATGTTCTGATACAGGCACAGTTTTTTAATGAGGTATCAAAGGTGAAATGTCTACTGTCTCTCATTGTTTGCAAACATGTCTTGTTTGCCCCTGCGTCTGTATTTTAAAGTTTAAAATTTGCTTGAAGGGGCTTCTCTTCTGAGGACTCTGCGGCCACGCTGGTCCACGAATTTCTTTCTACTGATGCATGGTAAAACCATTTACTTCCGTGGATAGGACCAGAGGAACGTCCGGGAAAGACCGGAGGACACTGGGAAGAACCAGAACCATGGCTCTGTGGGTGGGCTGGCTCCAACTTTGCCTTTCTACATGTGCTACTAAAAAAAGGAAAAGAGGGATTCACCGAAGGGTGCAGAGAATGATGAATCCATCGGTCTCAACGCATCACGACCTGCGAATCCCAAACGGACTATGAACATGGAGCAAATGGAATGTCCATGTGTCTGTGGAAAGTGTTTCGCTACCACCCGGTTTGACCATGAAGATCCACAGACAAAGTATTGGGATGTGTGAAGACTCCTCTTAATGAGCAGGCCGCGCACTGCAATCGGCAAGCTAAGCCGTCGGAAGACCAATGCCAGGTCTTTAACCACAGTGCCAAGGACATCCACGCTGTTTGGTTCGAATGCGGAATTTGCACCAAGTCCCTCGATGCAAGCGCCGGAAACTCACCTGCCACGACAAGCAAACGAGACTTGAAGATTTGGGAGAAACTTGGATACAAAAATCGTCCCAAAGACTCGATGCCCTGATATGGTGAAAGCACCCTGGAACCCCAAACTATCCACATAATGGGGACATTTGTGTATGGCCACACATGTAGAGACTCCTATGAGCACAACCTACCCTAAGAGAAAACCGCTCCAACGAGAAATCCAGACGCCCAAGAGGTATGACCAGATCATGGTCAAAAGAAAAACCTCGAAGAAGCAAATGAGACCGCACTGTCAGCTGAAAAACAGTCTTGGAAAAAACTCTTGGGAGCACATGAAGAGCAAACACAGCGCCCTCACAACAACGGAATCTGCGAGAAAGAGGAGAGCAAAAGAAAGGCACCAGAGCGCTTCTTTCTATACCCCTTCCAGTTTGCCCAGAACTCTGTTTGAGCAGTGGCCCAAGTCCTAGACCCTAAGTGTGGACACAGGAGTTCTTGTACCAGCATCTGAGGAAAACATACTCTGACACCACATCGACATTCAAGTATGGTGTGGCCAACCAACCCTGAGAACAGTTTCATGATAAGCCTCCAACGCTGGCGGAAATCAAGAAGGTGGTCGACAAAGCCAAAGCCAAATCATCACCATGGCCCAAACGGAATACCTTACCAGCTATACAAGAAAATGTCCCAAGGTGCTGGAGTGGCTCCACAGGCTGCTGCGATCAGCTTGGAGAAAACCAGAAGATCAGCGGCCAGTGGATGACGGCAGATGGCGTGCACCATCCATAAGAGCAAAACTCAAGTGACCATCAGCCAGTTCAGGCCAATATCACTACTGAACGTCGAAGGGAAAATCTTCTTCTCTATCATGGCAGCAAGGCTGACCAAGTACCTCATGGAAACAAGTACTTGGATGTGTCAGTCCAGAAAGGTGGCATCTCAGGCGTGGCTGGCTCTGTAGAACACGTCACAATGATCTGGGACGCAATCCAAGAGCAAAAACAGAAAAAAAAGAGACCTGGACGTAGTGTGGCTTGACCTGGCAAACACATATGGATCTGTACCCCATGCGATGATACAGTTGGCTCTTGAGATGTACCATGTGCCAAAGAACATCCGTGACATGCTCAAGAAGAACTTCAATGGCTTTTCAATGCGGTTCTCTACCAAGGAGTACACAACAGATTGGATCAACTTGGAAGTGGGCATTGCAATGGCTGTTGCAATGTCCCCAATACTGTTCGTGTTGGCAATGAAAGTCATCTTGAAAGCAGCAAAAAGCAACGCAAGACAAACAGACCTTGGCGATGGATACAAGATGCCCCCCTCTCAAGACCTTCATGGATGACACTACAGTGATTTCATCCAGAGAAGACGAGACACGTCCATGTGCTGGAGAGGCTGGGTGACATAGTTTGCCTCATCCAGAATGAAGTTCAATCCAAAGAAATCACGGAGTCTCTCACTGAGGAAAGGAAAAGTGGCCGAACCTGTGGTCTTCAGTCTTGCCAACCAGGCCAGTTCAACAGTTACAGAAGAGCCAGTCAAGAGCCTTGGAAGATGGTATTATGATACACTGAAAGGACACACAAAGAGCAAAAGAAAACAAACAGATTCGGAAGAAGGCTTGGAGACCATTGACCAGTGTGGGTTCCCTGGCAAATACAAGGTCTGGTGTCTGCAGTTCATGCTGATACCAAAGCTCCTATGGCCTCTAATGATATACGACATCTGCACCAGAGTAGTGGAGGTAATGGAATCCAAAATCAACAAGTTCACAAGAAAATGGCTTGGTGTCCCACCCTGTCTGACTGACATAGCGCTGTACTGTCGCCAAGCAAAGCTGAAACTACCACTGAAATCCATCCTGGAGGAATACAAGGCAGGAAAGATCAGACTTCAAAGCATGCTGGAGGCGGTGGTAGAAACAATCAAGCCCCAGCTGAAGACAGGCAGAAAATGGAAAGTTCAAGAGGCGATGAATTCTGCAAAAGAAAGTCTCAAGATCAGAGAAATACAGGACACACGCAGACAGACAAGCACTGGGGGTGACTAAAACCGAATGGTGGTCAAAAGCCAAAGAAAAGCTAAAAGAGACATGATGATTCAGGAGATGAGAAAAGCAGAAGACCAAAAGAAGACTCCAAAAAGCAGTCCCAGCAGAGCCAACAAGGGCAATGGACAACGTGGGAGAATGCACTCCAAAGAAGTCTTACTTGGAATGACATTTGGCACATGGCCCCTCTCTCAGATCAGCTTCATTCTCAGATCTGCATATGACCTTCTGCCCTCAAATGTAAACCTGGTGAAATGGGGAACACAGACGATCCTTCATGCCCCCTCTGCCATGAAAAAACAAACAGTGAGCATGTACTAAGCTCATGTAAAGTAGCCCTGGCTCAACGAAGGTACACATGGAGGCACAACCAAGTACTCAAAGAGATTTGTACAAGTAGTCTGGGCTAGTACCAACACCACAAAAGGGAAAATCAGGACTCCAAAAGCACCCGCAATATTCTTCACGGCGGGAGGCAGCGAATCATGGCCAAGAACAACAGTACCACTCGAACATGCAGGCAGAGTCTGCTGGACGGGGCAGATGACTGGGAGTGCACTGTAGACCTCCCAGAATGGAAATGTCACCCAGAGATCATCAGCAAGAGTGGCATGAGACCAGATATAGTAGTCCACTCTCAGTCAACCAAGCAGCTGATCATTATCGAGCTCACGGTGCCATATGAGAACAGAATGGAGGCAGCTTAAATCTACAGACTGAAAAGTATGCTGATCTGGCAAACAGCCTGAGGAGAGAAGGCTATCAGGTCAAAGTCCTCACTGCAGAAATTGGAGCTAGGGGGTTTGTAGGAACGTCTGCATACAGCCTCATGAACAGCTCTCAGTTGCAGGGAGGGGAAAAAACCAGAGCCCTGAAAGCAATGGCAGAAGCAGCAGAGAGGGTGTCAAGCTGGATCTGGTCAAGGAGGAACAAAAGTGAAACTTCATAAGGCTTAACTTTCCTACAGCTATCAGGTGTCCCGGTGGCTCAGTGGTTAGTGCGCGAGTCATTGAGTGGAAAATGAGCATGTCCAGAGGGGCATAGGTTCGAATCCAATCCATGGCTCGTCCCAAGATGGGGAAAAAGGGGCAGCAGAGGGACATCCGGAGTCATGAACCGGTGTGGCCCAACCCCTACTAAAAAACAGATAGACACATCAAATTATTTTCCTTAATTTGGTTCAACCAAACAAAATTGAAACCCAATGTCTGTAAAAGTATATTAATTCTTGTGACCCAGTAATGTCCCCTTGGTTATCCAGCTTATTTAGTACGACGTACGCTTGCTTCGGTAGGTAATCTGTGTGCATCTTACGTAGCCACATTTCACAGCTCTAATACAACTCACTTGAATGGGTACTGTCCCTCGTTCTGCGTAGACCGTGAGTGATGGAGTGCGCACAGGCACATTCAAGAACTTATTGCAGGCATACAAGGATTACCTGATTACTGTCCTCCAACAGTCCCCATATTTCAGAAGTGAAGAGTCAGTTGAATCTCTTGTCGAACAGTTTGAAAAATGTTTCTTTCATCATACTATCGATTCGTGTCAGAGATCGGATAATGTCGGTAGTTGCTCATTTACCTGTGATCGCTAAACGTTTTGCCTGTTTGATATGCACGCATGTTTGTTTTGAAAGTAAAACTTAGATGTGCATAGCTGTTAACGACTTGGAGTTGTTCTGTTCCAATATATCATATGTCATGTCTCCCAAAGAACCCTCCATTCCTAAAGTTTTGTCACAATTGGTTCTGTGAGCCAAATGGTGAACTTGACAGAAGTGCAAGATCATCTGTAAACGTCAGAAATGATAGTTCAACAAGACTGGGACAATGTTGTATACCATGTCTTCCTTCTACCGACAATTGTTCTGACAACTGATTGATGGCTACGGAGAGAAAGGTTGCAATTGCAATGCATCCCTGTCTCAAACCTTGCGGGCAATCGAAACAGTCCGTGAAGTCGTTCTGCACACATGCGCGTTCTTTTAAAGACTGGCACATTGCCATTACTGCTTTTGTAAATGTACACAATGTGTCAGCTTTAATCAGGGCTCTCAATAAGACTACATATTGAACTAAGTCATACGCCTTTCTTATATCGACATACATACATATATTTTTCCAGGTTTGCTCAAATATTTTGGAAATGTGGAGTATAAGATAATATTTTGAATATCCTCTTCTGAATCCTGTCAGTTTGGCTCCGATCTGTTGCATCTAATGTCCGCAGTTTTGTGTTTACATTTATTTTTTGCTTTGATGACAATCCTTGTCAATCCATTCCGCCTCTTTCCTCTGGTTGTTATTTTATTTATGCAGTCTACCGCTAATCGTAGGCGCTCCACGAACAAGCCAACGGTGCCGTTGACATCAGTTTCAGTGTCAGCTAATGCGCGTGACAATCTTTCCTGGGATTTTGGTGACCAGAAAGAATGTAAAAATACGCGTACTTTATTGTTGCCCCAAACCATTTTTTTTTTTAATGTTGCCACTAAACAAAAGATGCCCTAATACTGTCGATATACAAATGCGAGGACGAAAATCTGCCCTTATAAACGAACTGTAATTAAAAAACAAACAAGCAATAAACAAAACATTAACAAGTAAAAACACAATGATAGTGCCCCCAAAAAAACAAACAAACAAGCAACAAACAACAAACAAACTTATTACTCTTATATAAAGAACACCACCACTTGCTTCATTACACATTATCATCACTATCATCATTAACCCTGTGCTCAGTGCATACTATCATCATTTAACCCTGTGTTCAGTGCACTCTTTCTCACATCTCTTGAAACAGCCTTCTCTCATTCATTACATGTCAACATAACCCTGTGTTCAGTGCACTCTTTCTCACATCTCTTGAAACAGCCTTCTCTCATTCATTACATGTCAACATTAACCCTGTGTTCAGTGCACTCTTTCTCACATCTCTTGAAACAGCCTCTCTCTCATTCATTACATGTCAACATTAAACCCTGTGTTCAGTGCACTCTTTTCTCACATCTCTTGAACCAGCCTTCTCTCATTCATTACATGTCAACATTAACCCTGTGTTCAGTGCACTCTTTCTCACATCTCTTGAAACAGCCTTTCTCTCATTCATTACATGTCAACATTAAACCTGTGTTCAGTGCACTCTTTCTCACATCTCTTGAACCAGCCTTCTCTCATTCATTACATGTCAACATTAACCCTGTGTTCAGTGCACTCTTTCTCACATCTCTTGAACCAGCCTTCTCTCATTCATTACATGTCAACATTAACCCTGTGTTCAGTGCACTCTTTCTCACATCTCTTGAAACAGCCTTCTTTAGTGCATATAATCTTGCATTTAGACTAAATCACAACGCATTATTATTAGTTACATCACATTTCTAAACGCTTCTCAACAAAGTTCCTTTTGAACTGATGTCCACTATTTAGGTCAAGGTTTTTGTCAACAGGTTCAACTTTTGGGCATATACGATGTGCTACTAACAAAAGTGTCCTTGAGAGTCCTTAGAAGCTTGTATTTAATATAATCACAGCTGTATCGTTGTACTCTACGGTTATGTGCTTGATAAACTCCTTGAAACTCCCCTAACTCACAAAACCCCCTTGAAACCCCTACTATGTGTGTTTAATTTCTTCAGTGGCATTGCAAATTCACCGAAGGTTGATGAATTAGAACCATTGTCAAAAGCATTGCCAACAAAGAAATGTAATGCAATGAAATGTTATAAATCAGAAAGTGCTGTTTTGTTCTTTGACAGCGTGTCTTATGATCAGTTCTCTCTCAAACGCAGCGCAAAATGATTTTCTGAAGCCCCAATGTGTGTTTGTTCTTTCAAGCGGCAAAGCAAGTTGATCTGCTGAGTCAAGGAAGCTTGCCCATAGAACCAGCGGTAAGCACATGGCCAAGTGTTCTGTGGACCGCTCCCTCTGGCCCAGGAACGTGACACCGGCACCTCTACGTACTTCTTCAGTGAATTCCGATCACTTGATGAGAAAACCCCTGTTTGACGTCATGGGACTCAGTGGCTGAACCTCACTTTCTCCATCAGGACTTGCCAGTTTGAACTGTTGAAGTCAGAACTG
This sequence comes from Conus betulinus, assembly GCA_016801955.1. NCBI lineage: Eukaryota > Metazoa > Mollusca > Gastropoda > Neogastropoda > Conidae > Conus > Conus betulinus. The sequence continues at coordinate 91,429 of JADBJO010007754.1, forward strand.
TGGTCATGCTCAAGACCTTGTACCTTGGATGGAAAGCCTGAATCCGTCGATATCATTACTGCCAGTAGCGTACGTTTTTTGATCTCACAGTTTTGTCTCGCCCTGTCCTTTTTGAAACTCTATTTAGAAGAAAACAACGTTTTATCTCCTGGCCTACGCCTCTAGCCCCGCTAGTTTTCTCATTAGATCCTTACCCATCAACATTCTCGGGTTTCCTGGATTGTTCCCCAAACCCCTAACCCGGAACAGTTCAGATCTCTCCTTCAAGTGTCTCTTATTTATAATCAAGATTGGTAGGCCTGACTAGCACGGCCGTTGTGGTGGGTGCTAATAATTATCCAAGTCATTCCATGTTCTCACCCCTCCTGTACTATAAAGCACTTACAACAACAGCCGACCACAGAGCAGAATTTCTGTCCTGTTTTATTACGAGAAAAGCCTGATATTTGTATCCCTTGTTGACAAGTCTTTCAACCTGTCAGTCTCTTAGCGTAGTTTTTGTTAATCGGTCTTGCAGATCGTTTAGTGTAACAACCAGCTTGTGTGTGTTATATTTTTTCTTCATGTGTCTCCGCATTCACGTGGTGTCATTTGCTATTTTCTCTCTCTTTCACCATCCATTTATAGTTTTCTCGTTTAACCTGTCTCTGCATTTAGATAATTGTTTTACGTTATCTTTATAATTGTTTACACTAATGATACATACTGTTTATCTGTTTCCTTATCTGCTTTAACTCCTTTCTCACTTTGTCCTTTCGGTATTTTTGTGTTCTCACTCTGCTGCTTTTATCTCGTCTCTCTGCTGTTTTATCTCTTCACTCTGCTGTATTATCTCTTCACTCTGCTGTTTTATCTCTTCATTCTGCTGTTTCATTTCTTCACACCCCTGTGTATTTCTTCGCTCTGCTGTTGTATTTCTTCACTCTGCTGTTTTATTTCTTTAGTCTACTGTTTTTATTTCTTCACTCTGCTGTTTTATCTTTTCACTCTGCTGTTTTTATCTTTTCACTCTGCTGTTTTATCTCTTCACTCTGCTGTTTTATTTCTTCATTCTACTGTTTTTTATTTCTTCATTCTGCTGATGTATTTCTTCATTCTGCTGATTCATCAGGTCACGTTGTTGTTTCATCTGGTTTTTCTGTTGTCATTCTCAGGAAAATGAATATATCGGGCAATTCTGTCCCTCTTCGGATCCAATTTCTTCCAACTTTGCTGTTTCGTTTCTTCACTCTCTGCTGTTTTATCTTTTCACTCTGCTGTTTTTTATCTTTTCACTCTGCTGTTTTATCTTTTCACTCTGCTGTTTTAGTTCTTCACTCTCCTGTTTTATCTTTTCACTCTGCTGTTTTAGTTCTTCACTCTCCTGTTTTATCTCGTCCCTCTGCTGTTTTATCTTTTCACTCTGCTGTTTTTATCTTTTTCACTCTGCTGTTTTAGTTCTTCACTCTCCTGTTTTATCTCGTCCCTCTGCTGTTTTATCTTTTCACTCTGCCGTTTTATCTTTTCACTCTGCGTTTTATCTCTTCACTCTCCTGTTTTTATTTTCTTCATCTGCTGTTTAACTCTTTCCTCTGCTGTTTTATCTCGTCACTCTGCTGTTTTATTTCTTCACTCTGCCGTTTCGTCTCATCACTCTGTTGTTTTATTTCTTCACTCACTCTGCCGTTTTATCTCTTCACTCTGCTCTTTTATTTCTTCACTTTGCTGTTTTATCTCTTCACTCTGCTGTTTTATTTCTTCACTCTGCTGTTTTATCTCGTCCCTCTGCTGTTTTATCTCTTCACTCTCCTGTTTATCTCTTCATTCTGTTGTTTTATCTCATCAGTCTGCTGTTTTATTTCTTCATTCTGCTGTTTTATCTCATCACTCTGCTGTGTTATCTCTTCACACTGCTGTTTTATTTTTCTTCACTCTGCTGTTTTGGCTCTTTCACTCTGCTGTTGTATTTCTTCACTCTGCTGTTTTGGCTCTTCACTCTGCTGTTTTATTTCTTCACTCTGCTGTTTTATTTCTTTAGTCTACTGTTTTATTTCTTCATTCTGCTGTTTTATCTCTTCACTCTGCTGTTTCATCTCTTCACTCTGCTGTATTATCTTTTCACTCTGCTGTTTCATCTCTTCACTCTGCTGTATTATCTCTTCACTCTGCTGTTTTATCTTTTCACTCTGCTGTTTCATCTCTTCACTCTGCTGTTTTATCTTTTCACTCTGCTGTTTCATCTCTTCACTCTGCTGTTTTATCTCTTCACTCTGCTGTTTTATCTCTTCACTCTGCTGTTTTATTTCTTCACTCTGCTGTTTTTTTTCTTCATTCTGCTGATTTATTTCTTCATTCTGCTGATTCATCAGGTCACGTTGTTGTTTCATCTGGTTTTTATGTTGTCATTCTCAGGAGAATGAATGTTTCGGCAATTCTGTCCCTCTTCGGATCCAATTTCTTCCAACTCTGGGTTTCAGATCTTTGATCGTCTTGTTTGACTCGATGGACAAGCTGAACTACATATTTTTTTTAGTCACAACACTGATGATAGAAATGCACATCATACTAACATGGCAACATTGATGGTAGACATTGTGCAATACAAGACACAGCGACATCGATGGTATGTCTCAAATAACAGTGACACAGCAACATTGATGGCACGCAGAATACAATGTGATGACACAATACCATCTGTAGGGCATACTGTACAACATAGTGCCATGACAAGATTCATGGTACACATCGTAGAACATAGAGACATGTCACTATAATACAACACTGTGATGGTATATATGGTACGACATAGTGCCATTGCAACACTGATGGTAGATATGACATAGTGACACAGCCAACAGCAACATTGATTCTACATACGATACAACATAGTGACGCAGCAACATTGATGGTATGTATGGTACAGTATAGTAGCACAACTACCCATAGTGACACAGCCACGTTGATAGTACATTAACCCCAACATAGTGACACGGCAATGTTATTGATATGCATGGTAAAATATAAAGACACGGCAGTACTGATGGCACATATAGAACAACATAAAGACACAGCAACGATTGTAGAATACATATATAGTGACACGGCGATACTGATAGTAAATATAGTACAACATAGTGACGGCAACATTCATGGTACATATAATACAACACAGTGACACAGAACACTGGTTGCGCATAAAACACAACATAGTGACACACCAACATTGATGGTACATGTAGCAAAACATAGTAACGTGCCGCAATTGTTGGTAAATACCGTAAAACATAGTGACACATAAACATTGATGGTATACATAATACAAGAACGTGGTATAGCAATATTGATGTGCACATTGTATAACAAACGACACACAGCAACAGTGGTTCTTATATTGTACAAGAAAATGACACAGCATCATTGGTTCTCATTTCACAACAAAATGACACAACGACACACAACGACACTGGTTTTTATTGTACAAGAAAATGAAACAGCAACATTGGGTCTCATTGCACAACGAAAGAACAACAGCAACATTGGTTCTTATTGTACAAGAAAATGACACGACAATATTGGTTCTCATTTCACAACAAAATGCCACAACAACACACAAAGACATTGGTTTTTTATTGTACAAGAAAATGAAACAGCAATATTGGGTCTCATTGCACAACAAAAAACACAGCAACATTGGGTTCTTATTGTACAAGAAAACGACACGACGTTATTGGTTCTCATTTCACAACAAAATGGCACAACACACAACGACATTGGTTTTCTATTGCACAAGAAAATGAAACAGCAACATCGCTTCTCATTGCACAACAAATAACACAGCAACATTGGTTCTTATTGTACAAGAACACGACACGACAATATTGGTTCTCATTTCACACCAAAATGGCACAGCAACATTGGTTCTTGTTGTACAAAACAAGTGACACAACAACATTGGTTCTCATTTCACAAAAAAAACACAGCAACAATGGTTCATATTGTAAAAGAAAATGACACAACAACAATGGTTCTCATTTCACAGCAAAATAACAACAGCAACATTGGTTTTTATAATACACAAGAAAATGACACAACGTTGGTTCTCTCATTTCACAACAAAATAACACAGCAACATTGGTTCTTATTGTACAAGAAAATGGCACAAGAACATTGGTACTCATTTTCACAACAAAATGACACAGCAACACACAACACACTGGTTTTTTATTGTACAAGAAAATGACACAGTAACATTGGTTCTTCTTGTGCACGAAAATGACACAACGACATTAGTTCTTATTTGCCAACAAAATGACACAACAACATTGGTTCTCATTGCACAACAAAACGACACAACAACAATCATTCTCATTGTACAATAAAATTACACAGCAAACATTGGTTCTCATTTCACGACAAAATGACACAGCAACACCACAAAGACACTGGTTTTTATTGTACAACAAAATGACACAGAAACATTGGTTCTTATTGTACACCAACACGACACAGCAACATTGGTTCTCATTGTACACCAACACGACACAGAAACATTGGTTTTTATTGTACAACAAAATTACACAACAACAGTGGATTTTATTGTACAGCAAAATGACACAGCAACATTGGTTCTCATTGTACAACAAAATGGCACAGCAACAGTGGTTCTCATTTGTACAACAAATGACACAGCAACATTGGTTCTCATTGTAAAACAAAAAAGACACAACAGTGTTTTTTATTGTACAACAAAACGACACAGCAACAATGGTTTTTTTATTCCGCACAAAAATGACACAGCAACATTGGTTCTTATTGTACAACAACACGACACAGCAACAATGGTTCTTATTGTACAACAAAACGACCACAGCAGCATTCGTTCTTATTATACAACAAAACGACACAGCAATACTGGGTTCTTATTGTACAACAAAATTGCAGGGCAACATTGGTTCTCATTGTTCAACAAATGACACAGCTAGATTGGTACTTCTTATACAAAAAAATGACACAGTAACATTGATTCTTCGTGTACAACAAAATGACACAGCAACATTGGTTCTCATTGTACAACAAAATGGCACACAGCAACATTGGTTTTTTAGTGTAAAACAAACAACACGGCAAACGCTGCCCCTTATTGTACAACAAAAATGACAGGGCAACATTGGTTCTCATTGTACAACAAAATGACCGGGCAACATTGGTTGTCAATGTACAACAAAATGACACGGCAACATTGGTTCTCATTGTACAACAAAATGACTCAGCTATTGGTTCTATTGTACGACAAGATGACACAGCAACATCGGTTCTTATTGCACAACAAAATGACACAGCAACATTAGTTCTTATTGTACACAAAATGACACACAGTGGTTTTTATTGTACAACAAAATGACACAACACAGTGGTTTTATTGTTACAAACAAAACGACTCAGCAAAAGTGGTTTATATTGTACACCAAACGACACAGCAACAGTGGTTTGTTATTGTACAATAAAAAGACCAGCAACAGTCGTTTTTTATTGTACGACAAAATGACACAGCAACATTGGCTTTCGTTGTATTAAAAGCTGACACATGACAAAATTGAATGGAGCACTTTTTCAAGAAACGCTTCACTTGTGTTAGGATCACCATATAGGATTTAGATAGTTTCTCACATTGAAGATATAATATTAGACATTGTTACGTATCCAGACACCCCCGTCGTCTGTTCTATTGCACGCAGAGTCAATGTGAAGAGACTGTTGAGGAGAAAGATGGCACTCATTGTCCACGACAATCCTGATGCACAAGTCCTTAACTTGACACAGTCGGTCAGGTCACTAACCATCAAACTCTAAATGTCGATATTGCTGAAAACAGACCTGTGTATGTCACGCATAGGGACACACGTGTCTAGTTTTTCGATGACTTCTGAGACTTTCGGGGTGTGCCTACACTACACCCTGTCCGACTCAAAGATCATTCTCACAACCAGGCTCATAACGTGAAACAACCATCGTATAATAAACAAACACGAAACCTAATGATTAAAACAAAACAAAACAGAACACAAAGCCTACTGCGCCTGTTTTAATACAGAGCAATACACACTTCGAAAATAAACAGGACACATGTAAGAAATACGGCCCCCAACTCGGCTCATGAAAGCAATAACTAAAGTAGGCAGTTATAGCATAAGTCTTTAGTTTATATAGATAACACACACGTTTGCTGCTGACAGCTTTATTTTTGCAGGACAACAGTGAGACCTATTCAATGCTGTTCTGGATATCACACCCCATAGGAACGCGTTCAATTCTTAATCATTACGCAAAGTGCGTCACATAAGCACAATGATCTTTATCATGCTCGTCGCCCTACAAAAGGGCACACGTATTCTTCTTTCTTTTCTTTCTGATGCCTTTGGCAATACACGACTATGTTATGAGACAGCTGTGTAGTTCTTTTGTAAAATGATAGATTATAAACCCTTTTCATATTCATAGCTGTGTTAGTTCTGCTGAAGATGAAAGCATTTTCATACTGTCTGTACACAGGAAATCAGTCACCACCGTTGGAGTTATTATAACGAATAAAATACTGGAAATAATTGCTCATCTACAGCCTATCATTCGTTTCATAGTAGAAAGATACAGGAGAATCCTTTGCAAACAACCATCACACATGCTTCTCATTCCCACACAAATAACACACCCACGATGCACATGTTCTACGTGACAATCAATGTAGATAGTGATGATATTGCAGTAAGGATTACAGAGTATGAAAGAAACTTTTTTAAACACCCATATCCTAAAAAATATCTCCAAAACACACGCACGCACGCACGCAACGACGCGCGCGCCTGTCCGCACACACGTACGCACGCACGCACGTACGCATGCACCGCACGCACGCACGCACGCACGCACGCACCGCACGCACGCAAGACGCACACAACACACACAACCACAGACCCACACACACCACACAACACACACACACACAGACACACACACACCACACACACACACACACAACACACAACACACAGAACACACACACCACACACACACCACACACACACATTGCTTTGGTCTGAACTAACGCCCCGCACATGTCATAGATCTTGTTGATTCTCCACGACGTGCATAAATCACTTGAGTCAGTGCATAAATGTCAAGACAGTGCGTGCGAACAAAGAACGAATGAATCTCTCAACTTTGAATTTTCCAGTATTATTTATCACATTTCAATTCTTTTTTTTCGTCTAATGTAAAGCCTGACCTGCCTGTCGGCAGTATAAAGCAGATCGGCAGCTCTCACACAAACATCAGTGTTATTCTACTTTCAATTGTATACACACCATCTCTTTTTTTCTTTTCTATTTTGAATTTTTTTTTGGGTTTCCTTCTTTCTTCATTTCAATATTTGTATATTATAGGAATTTTGAAATATCCTGCCTCTCTAATAATTGAACTTTTATCCATCATGCTTTCATTTGTTACCTGTATATCAACATTGGATATGAATAGATAAAAGGAAAATAAGAAAAGATGGATAATGTTTTGTCAATTGACTTGCAAGTATGAAAATACGACATCACACCATATTGTACACATGGAACTTCTTCTCCGGGAAAGAAAGACCATCTCTATCAACCCGATCATGCATTCTGTGAATCCAGTAGGTTAAAAGAGGCCGAAACATTTCAAGTTCAGATTCAGCGCATGTATCAGTGCTGGAAAACTACAACTACTGCTGCTGCTGCTGTGTGCTGCTGCTGTTTGCTGCTGCTGCTGCTGCTGCTGCTTCTGATGCTGCTGTTGCTGCTGTTTCTGCTGCTGCTGCTGTTGCTGCTGCTACTGCTACTGCTACTACTACTACTACTAATACTACTACTACTACTACTACTACAGCTAATAATACTGCTGCTGCTGCTGCTACTACTACTACTACAACTACAACTATTACAACTACTGCTGCTGCTGCTGCTGCTGCTGCTGCTGCTGCTTTTACTAACACTGTTACTATTACTACCGCTGCTGCTGCTGTTGCTGCTGTCGCTGCTGTTGCTGCGACTTCTGCTGGTGTTATGTCTTCGACGAATATCTGTAAGGAACATCAGCGCCTTAGAAAAATAATATGTAAATTGATAACAAAATGAAGAGAAAATGTACATGTGGCTGCTCTCTCTCTCTCTCTCTCTCTCTCTCTCTCTCTCTCTTCTCTCTCTCTCTCTCTCTCTCTCTCTCTCTCTCTCTCTTCTCTCTCTCTCTCTCTCTCTCTCTCTCTCGGGGGCTTTGGCCTACTGGAACAAAATTTCAATGTCTCTCACATAATCACACTCACACACGCGTGCACGCACGCACGCACTCATGCACACACACACACGCACGCACGCACGCACGTACGCACGCACGCACGCACGCATGCACACACGCACGCACACACGCACGCACGCACGCACGCACGCACACACACACACACACACACACACACACACACACACACACACACACACACACACACACTACAGTCCATTCTACTTTTTGAAATTGTCAGAAATGGAACAATATATCAACAACAGTTTTAACAGCGCGTGCTAGGATTCCAATATTTTGAAGACTGCTGTGTGTTTGTTAGACTGAAATGTCTGTGTTGAATTTGGTCACTGTTCCTTCCGCTGCTGCTATTATCACTACAATACTGATAGTACTGCACTGCTGCCATTATCACTACAATACTGATAGTACTATGTACTGCTGCCACTGCTGCCATTATCACTACAATACTGATAGTACTGCCACTGCTGCCATTATCGCTACAATACTGATAGTACTGCCACTGCTGCCATTGCTTATCGCTACAATACTGATAGTACTGCCACTGCTGCCATTATCGCTACAATACTGATAGTACTGCCACTGCTGCCATTATCGCTAGAATACTGATAGTACTACTGCCACTGCTGCCATTATCTCTAGAATACTGATAGTACTGCCACTGCTGCTGCCATTATCACTACAATACTGATAGTACTGCCACTGCTGCCATTATCACTACAATACTGATAGTACTGCCCACTGCTGCCATTATCACTACAATACTGATAGTACTGCCACTGCTGCCATTATCACTACATACTGATGTTCCTGCCACTGCTGCCATTATCACTACAATACTGATGTTCCTGCCATGCTGCCATTATCACCACGATACTGATGTTCCTGCCATTGCTGCCATTATCACCGCAACACTGATGTTCCTGCATTGCTGGCCATTATCACTACAATACTGATAGTACTGGCCATTTGCTGCCATTATCACTACAATACTGATAGTCTCTGCCATTGCTGCCTATTATCACTACAATACTGATGGTTCTGCCACTGCTGCTATTATCGCTACAACACTGATATTCCCGCCACTGCTGCCATTATCAGTACAATATTGATAGTACTGCCACCTGCTGCTATATCACTAAAATACTGATAGTACTGCTACTGCTACTAGTATTACCCGTTACCACTACTGATATTACTATTAACTGCTGCAACTATGGTCACTACCCCCATTAATATTACTACTACTGCTGCTACTGTTATCACTACCACTACTACGGGTATTACTACTACTGCTGCTGCTATTATCACTGGCAGTACTAATATTACTACTGCTGCTACTGTTACTTACTTCCAAAGCTGGTTCTTAATGTTATTACCTTTTACTGCTGCTGCTGCTGCTGTTTGCTGCTGCTGCTGCGCTGCTGCTGCTGCTGCTGCTGCTGCTGCTGCTTTTGGCACTATCGCCGCCATCGCCCTTTCTGTTGTTGATGCTTCTACTACGGCTACTTCTACTACTTAATGAGGATAAATAACGAAATGCAAGAAACTCTCTCTCTCTCTCTCTCTCCTCTCTCTCCTCCTTCTCTCTCTCTCTCTCTCTCTCTCTCTCTCTCTCTCTCTCTCTCTCTCGCGGCTGGCTGACGAGAAGTCATGTGAATGTCATAGAGGAAAGGTATGTCTGGTCCTGTGGCCTAACACATACAGAAGTATGTGAATTGTAGTTGATTGACCGGTACTCAAGCCGTAAGTATCTAATTTTATATTGTGAGAATCTAGATGATTCTCCATTTTGTTTTCAACGGTTTTATTGTCGGAAACCGAACTATATTTGAAAAATTGAAGAGTTCAAAAATGTTAAAGTGTAACATGACTGCTAACTGGCCTTGGCAGTGTTTTGAACTCGTGTTTATCTGGTTTGTTATAGCTGGGCCGACTCCCCGTGCGGTAGAGGAAAGAAGAGACTGGAGATCGGGCACTAAGGTGGATGGCCGGGGGCTGCGCGCGTTCCCGGGCCAAGTTCCGATCCGCGGGAAGATCCAGGTTGGGCAAAAAGTTTGTCGCCGACCAGTAGTTGTGATATGTAATGGGCAGTATGGGATCCCCGCACAGAGGAAGCCAGTTCCGGACACCACAGAGAGTGTGTGCGGACACTTGCAGTGAGTAAACCTGCAACATTTAACTTCGAAGAAGCGTGCTTGATTGGTTGCACCAGCTGAAAGAATCACAGATTATGAAATATATAAGCTTTGATTGATGCCAGAGTAAAAGACCCCCATGGGATTTTAAAAGATTAAGGAGGGGATGAATCAAAATTGACACTTTGTTTGCGCCTTATGTGTTATCTGACAGTGGTGACCCCGACTTGGAACTTGGTTTTTTGTTTCGTACCCCTCCCCTTGGTTGTGATGTTCCCCACCCCATTTTGAATTTGAAAAAAAAATGATTTGCTTTTTAAGGTATTAGTGGGAATGTTGTGTGGGAACATTTGATTATTACGTATAATTACCTTTCTATCTTTGGATACATCCCCCCCCCCCCCCCCCCCCCTAATTTTCTTTATATTGTAAAAATTTCCATTAAAAACCCCCCCCCCATATTTCCTTTCTTGATTTATTATTCAGCAATTTGAACAGAATTTGCTGTGAAATCCCTCCTCCTTTTTGTATTTCCCACGTTTTTTTTTTTTTTTTCCCTACTGAGTATTTTAAGGATTTTCATGTACCCCCCCCCCCCCCCCCCCCCTTATACCCTCCCCCCCCCCTACTTTAATATACAATTGTTTTTTGGTCATTTTCTTGTTTTGTTAAACCCCTTCTTGTACTTATTATTAATTGCATAAATTTTATTCCTTTCATTATTTTGAATCAGTTTCTTTATATTGTATCCATTTCCTGATTTTTTATTTAAAATTTGAAATAATTTTGTTTTGTAACCCTCCTTTATTTTTTTATTGCAACTTTGATTTATACCTACCCCTTTGGTTTTTTTGTTTTTTTTTTTTTTGTTGTGGTGTTTTGTTTTTTTTCTGGAGTGGCAAAAAATTTTGTTTTCTTCCTCAACCTCACTTAAGATCTTAGTGTTCACTTTCATTGTACCCCCCCCCCCCCTTCAAAAAGTGTCCCTATGTAACTTTTGTGTGTGTGTGTGTGTTTTTTCCTATTCTAGTTATTTTGTGCTAGTCCCGTCTCCGATTATACGGGTGGGCTGTGCCAGTAGGGGTAGTCCAGAGGGCAATTTTTCTAATTTCTAGTTCTAGTCTTACTTTTTTCTTACTGTCTTGGTGATTTCCACCTGTCTACTTTTGCTGGTTTTCTGACTTCATTCTCTCTCTCTATTCGTCTTTATCAATAGGCACCTATCTAGTTTGAAAATTTTCTCATTCTCATTTCTTAGGTAGGGTTTCTGATAGTGATTGTGTATTATCCCCTTTTTAGGTGTTTGTCTTTTCATTGTTTTAATTAATGTTGTTTTCAATTTAAGATTTTTTTTGGTGTGTGTGGTATGTGTGAAAGGATTGTTGAGTGAGTGCCTCTTTTTCTTTTTCTATTTCTACCTCTGTTTTTGTTAGGGCATTGTTGTTCCAATAGCTGGTGAGCTTCCACCTTCTCTTGCGGTAGTAGCAAGGGGGCATGGCGATGGGAGACGCTTAGCCTTACGTAGTTTCTTTTTTTTTCGTTTCACAACCTTTTTCTTTCCTATTATTTTGAATTCGATTTTTCTCCTTCCCCTGGCCACTGATTTGATCCAAAAGGGTGATCATTTGGAGGCCTGTCCAAATAAAATTTTTTTTTTTTCTTGGAAATTCTTCTTGGTTTTGCTGTTTGAAAACATTTGTTTTTTTTATTAGTGTGTATAGGAAGTGATTGGATTTTGGTGTGAGTGGAAGAAATTTTATACTGAACCTTTAAATCATTTTTTCTTTTCTTTTTTCAAATTTAAAGTAAATTTTCATTGTTCTTTTCTTTTTTCATAAAATTTTTTTTTTTTTTTTTCTTAACAAAAAATTTTCATTCAAAATGTCGGCCTTTGAGACCTACCTGTCTCAGGGTAAGACGTTTAGGCCTTGATGGGCTGATGGGCGGAGTTGATTCAATATGTCAAACAGTGTGAGGATCGCGCTGAGCGCGCAAAAGAAAGGGAAGAAAAAGATAAAGAAAGACAGAGAGAGAAAGAGAGAGAAGAGAAGAAAAGGATAAAGAAAGGGAGAAAAGGATAGGGAAAGACACAGAGAGAAAAAGAGAGAGAAGCAGAAAAGGATAGGGATAGACAAGAGAGAGGGAGAGGGAGCAGCATGAGAGATTAAAGGCCATGGAGGCGAGAAAGAGTTTAAAGCAGATAGATTTTTGAGTTACGAGTAAGAAGCTTCAGCTTGAAATGGAGAAATTAAAAGCTTTTTGTGTAACAGACCAAGGTTCTCTGCGCAGGGTTTCTGGTGATGCAAACATATTTCCCCTGGTCGTTCTCCTTACTATCCCCAAGATGCCTGTCTTTTTGATGAAACCAAGATGAGATGATGCATTTTTGTTTAGATTTGAGCGTCATGCTACTTCTTGCGAGTGGCCCAAAGATAACGTGGGTATGGTATATTGCGTCTCTTTTCAAGGGCAGGTGCTTGACGCTGTATCATTCTTTGGCAGCAGCGAAGGATACTTTAACAGGGGATGAACTTAAGGAGAATTACTTAAGCGGTTACCGGTGTACCGCACCGAAGATTTCGCGAGAAATTCCGTACCCCGTGCGGTCCGGAGAAGGCGAGTCATTTCCTGCGTATTTGATTCGGTCTGCGCATTTTCTGAGTCGGTGGATTGACTTGTCCAAAACTAAAAAAGGATTATGCGACCTCGCTTTCGTGATCTGTTTTTTGCGTTTGACTGCAGATTTTAAAACAGCGTTTTTTAACTTGGACGTTGGGCTGTTTTTCTAAAAGAAAAGAAAGGTCGCGTTCGCGAGCGCTGAAGAAATGTGGCACGAGCTTTGCGGAGCACAGTACAGGACTGCGCATCCTGATCGGACGTTTGCCCGCCAAGGGAACGGAACGGTTTTTTCGATGTAAATGTCGCTTCGCCTTCGCACATCACCAAAACAGTGTTGGTTCAAGACCGTGGATTTGGCTCATGGCGTTCAAGGGATCAGAACCGTAATCGTTACCGTGGAGAGCCGCGTCAAAAGTCCCGCCGGTGGTCAAATTTTCTTGTTGTAGACGGTACGGGATCATGGCAGCCGGATTTGAACAGTCTGCTACCGGTGGTGGTCAGCAGTCTGGTCATTTGGGTGCAAATACCGGTACACCTAGAGGTGGTTCAAACAGCGTCTAACTCGCGGGTATTCCGCCGTAACCAATAGGGCGACAGCGCGGACAGGCTCATAATACCTCAGGTACAACCGCAGGTTGTTACAATTGTGGGTGTGCTGGATTTTCATAAAGCTCGAGGATTGTCCATCTGTAGAGCAGCAGTCAGCAGGGAATGTCGCGGTAGTAGTCAGACAAGGTTTTTCGGATCCATCTACTGTAGCCCATTTCGATGGTGTCACATGTTAACACTGCGGCTTACTGGGTTGAGTACAGGAACTGCTCAAGGGTTTCTACTTCTCTATTCTGCTGGTTGAGGGACACAGGTTGCACTACATGGCGGGAGTGCGCCGTTCTTTTGTTCTTCCGCACCAAGTTTCACTGGTGAAGAACAACATTGTCGTTCTTTGGAGGTAAGATTGAGGTTTTCCCTCTTGTTGGTCTCAGTTAGTACACCTTACTTTGAGGGGTGAGGTGCCTTGCCTGTGTTATTGAGAACCCAGTAACGGATCTCATTCTTGGTAATCTTCCAGGTGGTACTTCAACATGTTCAGGTGGTGGTGGATCTTGTTGGCCTGTAATGGGATACTCGTTTACAGGCAGACAAGGGAAAACAGGTGACTGTACAGTGGCCTAAGATGCAGAAGCGTGATGCCTTTTGAGTCTCTTGAGAAATTTGTTCTCTTCAGTTGTAACTGAGGTACCTTCCCCTTTGACTAAGCCTGTTTTTTTGTTTTTTTAATGATGTTCTATGTCGCTTGGTCAGGACAAAGGTGAAGTTAAGCGTCAGGTGGTAGTTTCCTCAGGAGTTACGTACGTTGTGCTTCATACTGCGCATGACAGCATTTTTTCTGGTCATTGTGGGATCAGAGACGTACTCTACAGCGAGTTCTTGCATCGTTCTTTTGGCCAGGAGTGTCTCAGTCAGTCAAGGAGTATTGTCGTTCATGTGATACTTGTCAGAAGACTGTGGTCTCGTAAACCGCGTACTTGTGCGCCGTTGCACAAGATGCCGTTGGTTTCAGTACCTTTTGAGAAGGTAGCGATGGATTTGGTTGGTCCTTTGGAGGTGTCTTCTTCTGGCTTTCGGTACGTTCTGACGTTGGTGGATACAGCTACTCGGTTTCCAGAGCCCACTCAAACGTATTGATACAGTCACTGTGGCGGAGGCTCTTCTTTCTATTTTTTCAAGGTATGGTTTGCCTTCCGAAATTCTTACTGATTTGTGGTACTCAGTTTGTTTCGGACCTGATGAAGGAAGTGTACCGTCTGTTGTCTATTTCTTCTGTTACCACTACTCCATACCACCCTCAGTCTAACGGGATGGTGGAAAGTTTAATGGCACCTTGAAGTCCATGCTGAAGAAGGTTTGTCGTGACTGTCCCAAGCAGTGGGATCGGTACATTCCGGCTGTTCTGTTTGCATATCGGGAGTTGCCGAATATGACTTTAGGGTTTTCTCCTTTTGAGTTACTTTTCGGTCATTCACCCCGTGGTCCTATCGCTTTGTTAGCTGATAAGTGGACTGGCACACAGATGACTGACGATGACAAAAACGTTTACCAATATGTACATGACTTGCACAATCGGATACTGGACAGTTGTGCTCAGGCACAACAGACCGCTGACAGTCAGACCGACAAGTATAAAGGTGTACGCAGACAGAAAGAGCTCTCCTCGTTCATTGAAAGTGGGTGATCAGGTTCTTGTTTTGCTCTCTGATGAACAGAATAAGTTGAAGGTTTCCTGGAAAGGTCCTTTTCTTGTGAAGGAAAAGTGTTCACCTGTCAACTATCGTATTGACATGCATGGAAAGTCCAAGGTTTTCCACATCAATATGTTGAAAGAGTATGTGGTTCGGACGAATGTTGCTGTCAATTTCGATGTTGCTCTTTGTGTTCCTCAGGGATTAGACTCTGCGTCTGCATTGTCTAATGAGTTACCTGTGGATTGTGTTGTTTCCACTGGTGTTTCGGATGCAGAGTGTTCACGGATGTGAGTGACGATGACGTTTCATTACCTACCTTGTCTGTTCAAGGCGAGACATTTCGTGATGTAAGGTTTGCTCCTGAGTTGTCAGACACTCAAAAGTCTCAGTTGATGAGTGTTTTTGAGAGGATTTTTCTGATGTC
>JADBJO010007755.1:5000-7500 GCA_016801955.1 Conus betulinus
GGACTGTACAGAGTTCACTGGAAAAAGAGTTCACTGGAAAAGAGTTCAGTGAGGTATGGGGGTGGTGGTGGAGGGGACATTGTAGGATGGCGTGGAGAAAAAGGGGTGGGGGAGGGGGGGGATAGGAGGGAGGGGTGAAGGTGGAAAGGGTGGAAACGAAAGAGTGGGAAGGGTAGGGATGGTGGTGAAATGAGCGGGGAAGGGGGGGAGAGGGACAACCATCACAAGAACGAGACTCACGAGAATCATCGCTATCACTATTCCCTCTACCACCATTGTCATGGGCAGATAGATGAATAAATAAATGAATGAATAAAGGAGGGTGGAAATGAAATTGAAAGAGGACAGTGAGATGGGGTTGTTCGTCTTCGGTTCCACTTTTCTTTTCATTTGACAGTTTTGGCTTTCCGCGTGCAACACAGCGCGCAGTACAAGACCACCAGCCTCTCACAGCGAGACGCACAGGGTGAAGTTCTAAGCTGAGGCTCTATCGCCAACAGCAGTTCCCTACCGGACACATTCTTACTTAACAGACACATCCTACCATCCCCGACACATCCACACCCAACTCATTCCTACCCATCACATCTCTACGCAACAAGTCCCTACCCAACACATCCCTACCCAACACATCTGCATAAACACATCTCTGCCTAACACATCATCTCTACCCATCTCTACCGAACATCTCTACCCAACACATTCCTACCCGACTCATCCCTACCCAACACATCTCTACCCAACACATCCCCACCCAACACATTCCTACCCAACATATCTCTACCCAACACATCCCTACCCAACACATTCCTACCCAACATATCTCTACCCTACACATCCCTACCCAACACATCCCTACCCAACACATTCCTACCTAACACATTCCTACCCATCACATCTCTATCCAACGCATCCCTACCCAACACACATCCCTACCCAACACACATCTACCCAATACGCTGGGAGGTCGTGGGTTCGAATCCCATCAGAAGTCATGTGGGTTTTTCTGCCCCGACCGGCTCCTACCCAGAGTTGAGTTTGCTGCGGACTCAGTTGGGAAGACTGGGACCACACAGTCGAGTTTCATCCACTTATGGATGCGTTTCTGAGAGTGTTGCTCAAATTTCCTGACCCAACACTGCAGGTGTCTGTATCTCTCGGGCCTGGTTGACGCCGGGATATATTATGAAAGGAAAGCGTAGAGTACAGCCCTGTCATGTAGTCTCAGACCGAAATGGAAATCCGTAGCATCATCATAATCATCCTCATTCTCATCGATCAGCAAAAAAAAAAAAAAAGTCTCAAATTCTGTGGCCCTTCATGCCCTGCTCTCATGGTGACCTCAGTTTCGATGTCCTCTCCACGTCTGTGGCCTTGGTTTGGTTCCGTCGGGGTCACCGGTATCGGCGAGTCCATGGGGGCTGTCGTTGGACGGACGTGGTGGCGCCCTCCGGAGGGAGGAGCTCACTCACGCCGGCTCCGCGACTAACAATTATTGTCGTCAGTAGGGGGCTTAGTAGGTGGTGTCCTGCGTATGTTAGATCAGAACAGGCGCCACTGAACACCACTGAAGTGACTCGGCAGCAGTGCAGTGTCTCCTCCGGGGTAACATTGACTGCTGCCTGTGGATTGCCGGTGCCGGGGGGGCTGCGGCGGGGCCGACCGGGCCGTGGCTGTGGACAGGGTGTCGGAATGAGCGGCGTGGGTGCATTGACTCTGGGGTGGCGCAGAGGTTGGGACAGCAAAAAAAAAAAAAAATAATAATAATGCTTTGGGTCGCGCGCGCGCGCGTGTGTGTGTGTGTGTGTGTGTGTGTGTGTGTGTGTGTGTGTTGTAATGGAGAAACTCAAGGGGAAAAAATCCCCTGTACGGAAATAGCTCTGCGGAGATTCGAGCCCGCGGTCCTCGGATCACAAGTCCAGCACTCTACCAGCTAGGCTATTTCCACTGCCCTATTTCTCAGAGTGTGAACAGTAAAATTTCCTTATTAAACATATTCAAATGTCCCCGTATTCGTTCCTGTGTGTGTGTGTGTGTGTGTGTGTGTGTGTGTGTGTGTGTGTGTGTGTGTGTGTGTGTGTAAGGGTGGGTGGTGTGTGTGTGTAAGGGTGGGTGGGTGGGTATGTGTGTGTGTGTGCGTGTGTGTGTGTGTGTGTGTGTGTGTGTGTGTGTGTGTGTGTGTGTGTGTGTGTGTGCGACCATCTTGCCAGGCTGGGGAATATAAGCCAGTCTGAATCTTCGTCTTTTTCTCTTCGTGGCGTGGTCCCTGCAAGGTATCAGTCACCATCAAGTATGTTCTCATACTCTGATGGGACTTAAATGATGTCAAATCTAACCTCCTTTAAAGCAGATAACCCTGAAAATCTTCCTCTGAGATGTTCCGTCAGATGTGATTTTCGGTATCCCGAAAGAGGAAAAAGAAAATTCAGCCAAAATATTGTGTGTTTAAAAGAAAACTAGTTTATAGACTTTTAAAATTTTTTTTAATGATTTTTTTTTT
>JADBJO010007755.1:15000-20000 GCA_016801955.1 Conus betulinus
ACTTGGGTGCAAGACTCTTTGTTATGTTTTTTTCATTTTCATTTTTCGTCCATTATTTTATCTATCTGTCTGTCTGTCTGTCTGTGTATCTATCTATCTATCTATCTATCTATCTATCTATCTATCTATCTATCTATCTATCTATCTATCTATATCTATCTATATCCATCCATCCATCCATCCACCCATCCATCCATCCATCTATCTATCTATCTATCTATCTATCTATCTATCTATCTATCTATCTATCTACTCTCATCATTTACTTGTGTTATTTGCATGCTTCTCTGTGCGTTTATTTATTTGTCTATGTTTTATTTATTTATTTATCTATTTATGTATTCATGCATTCATTAACTCATTCTTTTTTTTTTTTTACATTCGCACACAACACCTCGGTTCAAAGTCTCACCGAAGGTCCGAGTGGGTGGATGAGGGAAGGTGGGGGGGGGGGGTGGGGGGGGTCCGCACGGACGCTACCTCTGAAGAGACCCCCCTTCCATCTCCCCTCCCCACCCATCCCCCTCTCCATGCCTCCAGTGGGGCTTCGAACCCCAGACCTTAAACCAAGAGTCCAACACCTTATCCGTCAGCCCACCATGGGCCTTTCGATGACGAGCTGGGAGGGTGTGTGTGCAGAAGATGTTGTCTGTTCGGCCACTGGAAACGATCTTTACTGGACACACTGCCCGAGGATGCTCGGCGGCATGTGTCTCTTTTCTTTTTTTTTTTTTAATTTTATTTTTGTCGTCGTCGTCGTCGTCGTTGTAATTGTTGTTGTTATTGTCCTCCAACCTCCAATTTTTTTTCCACATTTTTTTTCTTCAAGTTTTCATTTTCTTCTTCCTCTCCTTCTTTTTCTTGGGGTAAGGGGGGGGGGGGGGGGGGGGGGTCCTCCATTTTCCCAGTCTTTCCTACTTTTTTTTCTTTTTTTTTTTTTTTTTTTTTGCTTTATTAGCTCTCATTCACCATGCCAGTCTGTGCGTTGTTTTACCGATGGACATTCTCATGCGAACGTTAGTATTTTAGTGTTTGTTACGGAGCGTGTGGGTTTATACTATGTGCTATGTTTGGTGTACTGATCTGACACATCCATTCTCGTTGTTGCAACAAAAAAGAAGAATGAGAGAAAAAGACAGACAGACAGACAGACAGACAGACAGACAAGAAAAAAAAAGAAAAAAAAAAAGAAAGGGAGGAAGAAAGAAAGAAAGAAGAGAAAGAAGACAAAAAAGAAAAAGAATTCATAGCTATGTAAAAGCTGACGAAATGACAAAAAAAATACACAGTTATTTTGCGAGTATGAAACACAATAAGCTACAGGCTTAGATGTGTCCATTTGCACTAACAAGTTTCCCTTCGCCTCTTCTGTTCTCTCCTGTGTGGACGTAAATCTCCCGGTATATACCCTGGTATAAGGCCTGCTGGGTATTTCGCATTTTTGCCCGAACGGGGGCCGGAATAGCTCAGTTGGTAGAGCGCCGGACTCGTGATCTTGGTGATCCTGGGGTTGCGGGTTCGAATCTCCGCCGGGCCGTTTCGGTACAGAGGATTTTTTTCTTTCCCTCGGAGCTAGTGTTGGTTCTGATTCCATTTCCCAAATAGTCCTTCGAATGAGACAATAAAACCGAGGTTCCGTATGTGAACGCATGCATAACATCTTGCTCACACGTAAAATCCCATCACCAGCTTTCGGAAATAGGAGGCCAGTTTGGCCGTTGGTATGGATGACACGTCACATAAAGCATATACCTTGCGTGAGAAATTGAAAGAATGGAGGACGTAAAAAAAAAAAAAAAAAAAAACGATATTGGCAGGATGACACGGGAAAACGACTGAATGAAGCGCAGGCAGGCAGTTCTTCAGTCGGCACTACCCAGGCAGGCCGCTCGTTGTGTACACGAGAGTGTGGCTTGTCAGCGCCTAGAACGTTTGGCAAGGCGCTATGTGACTGCTATGTGTTTAGGATGGTCATTATCATGCCAGGAGTTTTTGGGGCACTGGGATTCTCGAGGAAGGAAAACGGGGGTTCTGTTCAGATGGAGGGGGCCCTGCTGTCTGTCTGACTGATCGTGGAAGAGTAAGAAGGAGGAGGAGGAAGAGGAAGAGAAGAAGGTGGTGGTGGTGGTGGAGGTGGTAGTGGTGGTGGTGCTGCTGGTGGTAGTGGGGTGGGGGGGGGGCTGCTGCTTCTGGTGGTAATGGTGCTGGAAGAGGAGGAGGAGGAGGAAGAGAAAAAGAGGGAGAAAAGGGAGAAGGAGGAGGAGAGAAGCAGAAGAAGAACAGGAACAAGAACAAGAACAAGAAGAACAAGAAAAAACACAACAACAACAACAACAGAAGAAGGAGAAGGAGAGGGGGGCAGGAGGAGGAGGAGGAGGAGAAGAAGAAGAAAAAGAAAGAAGAAGACGGAGAGGAAGGAGAAAGAAAAGAAGAAGAAGAAGAAGAGAAGAAGAAGAAGAGCAACAGCAATAACAAGATTACCATTACCACTACCACCACCACCTCCAAGAAGAAGAAGAAGAAGAAGAAGAAGAAGAAGAAGAAAGAAGACAACGACAAAGAAGAAGAAGAAGAAAGAAGAGTAGCAGCAACAACAGCAACATTACCTTTACCACTACCACCACTATCACCTCCAAGAAGAAGAAGACGTCAACGACGACGATTACGACGACGACGACGACGACCGACAACGACGACGACGACGAGAAGAAGAAGAAGAAGAAGAAGAAGGAGAGGAGGGTTGGGTGTGGTGGAGTCATGGTGTCATTATCATCATCATCATCATCATACACCAAAAGGATGGTATGAGAGGAGGAGAGGAGAGAGAGGAAGAGGAAGGAGGGGGGAGGAGAGAAGAGATGAGGAGATGAGGAGATGAGGAGATGAAGAGCCAAATGATGATGATGATGATGATGATGATGATGATGATGATGATGTACAAAAAACTTTTGCATGGCTTTGTGCAGGATGATCCACCAAACTTGGCCGAGTACGACTATGTGCAGACGGTGCAAGGGGACCAGCCCTTACTGGCAGGTTACTACATAGTCCAAGACCACGTGCCTGCAAGTGATGCCTCTGGCGTCTGCCAAGCGGCGACAAAATATGATGAAGATGTAGGCACTCTTCTCGTTTCCTTTTCTTTCTTTTTTTTTTTTTTTTTTTTTGTTGTTTGTTTTGTTTTGTTTGTTGTTTGTGTGTTTGTTCCGTTTACTTTTTTTGTTTGTTTGTTTGTTTGTTTGTTTTCTTTCTTTACTTTTTTTTCTTTTT
Organism: Conus betulinus; assembly: GCA_016801955.1. Taxonomy (NCBI): domain Eukaryota; kingdom Metazoa; phylum Mollusca; class Gastropoda; order Neogastropoda; family Conidae; genus Conus; species Conus betulinus. The sequence continues at coordinate 18,271 of JADBJO010007755.1, forward strand.
TTTTTTTACCTTTTTGTCTTTTGTCTTCATTTTCTTTTTTTATGGTCTTTTTTTTTTTTTTATTTTTTTTGTTTTTGTTTTTTTGTCTTTCTCTTCATTCTCCTTTCTTCTCTATGTCCTCGTCCTATTTTTCTTCTTCTTCTTCTTCTTCTTCTTCTTCTTCTTCTTCTTCTTCCCCCTTTTTCCTCTTCCTTCTCTTCTTCTCTCTCTTCCTATCCTCGGTTTCTTTATCTCTTCTTCTCCTCCTCCTCCTCCTCCTCCTCCTCCTCCTCCTCCTCATGCCTCCGTTTCTTCTTCTTCTTTTCTGTCACGCAGAATAGAAGCGCACATTCATATCTGAGCTAGTGTAGTGAATCGGGATTATCTTCAACATAGAATTACAAAACTGAAATCAAAGTACACATCACATGCAACCTCCTTTTCTGCGAGACTCAGCGCTTACAGAACGTGTGCATGATGGAGTAACGGAAGTCGTCCATTTTCATGTGCACACCCGAAATTTTGAGACGAATCATCATCATTCTGTGACGATAGGGTTGACAAAAAGAAACTGCCCCCACAAAAAAAAAAAAAAAACATGGGACCCACACACAAGCGTGTCGAGCAAGTCTTCTGTCACCCTCGAAACGAGCCCGATTCCGAATCGAAATTCTCTACCCTCAGAACCAGGCTCCCCTTAACTTCCCAACTGACTGTTAACGACACCGCCCTGTCTCCAAAGTATCGCTAAAGCTCGCGAGACGTGAATCCAACTCAGACATTCACACTCAGACTCAACAAGCATGCCAAAAAAATGATGTGCACCAGCTTTTCGTGGTGGGATGAGCGGAGTTTCAGGAAAGCCACAAAGCTTAAGGCTGAACGTGAACCAGACGTGGATGGCCACATTCTTGCGGTTTAGGTTACAACGAGAGCGGGGGGTGTGTGTGTGTGGGTGTGGGGTGTGGTGTGTGGGTGTGTGGGGGGGGGGGGGTCTTGCCCATCCACGTTTCGTTGTTTTTAACATCCCTTGTAAAGATATTCATTTGAAGATATATGGGACTTCTTTACATACACGAGTTTGACCTGTGTCAACATGAGTATACATCGTTGATGGTAATGATGATGATGATGATGATGATGATGATGATGATGATGATGATGATGGCGATGATGATGAGGATGAGGATGATGATGAGGAGGAGGATGATGAGGAGGAGGAGGATGATGATGATGATGGCGATGAGGATGATGATGATGATGATGATGATGATGATAGACATCATGGTGGTGGTGAGGACAGAAAACGCGAAAATGGTTGACACTCAAGAATGCCATAAGAACAGCTCTGCTGTCGATGTGTCAAATCACACATCTTTCTTCTAGAACATGATTGGGAGAAGAGGAGGAAAGGGAAGGGAGCGAGGCAAAACAGTAATGATAATAATAATAATGATAATGATAAGTGGAAGTGGAGGTGGAGGTAGGGCAGGCAGGAGGGGGTGGGGTGGGGGTGGGGGTGGGGGCAAACTGCTCGTTTCAGATTGGGATGGGGTATGGAAGCAGCGTGGAAGAGTAGAGATGGCGAAAAAAAAAAATCTTGACAGTTTGTAAGACTGTCAGAAAAAATTGATGTTGAAAAAAAAAAAAAAAAAAAAGAAAAAAAGGAAAAAAGAACAGAAACGGCCAGAGAAGGTAAGGGAGGATGGTGCACTTTGGTGACACATTGTGTGTGGGGAGGGGGAAACGGC
>JADBJO010007755.1:25000-42500 GCA_016801955.1 Conus betulinus
TCTCTCTCTTATTACATTCATATTAACGTTCATATACAATAACGTCTCTCTCACTTATTACATTCATGTACAATAACGTCTCTCACTTATTACATTCATATACAGTAACGTCTGTCTCACTTATTACGTTCATATACAATAACGTCTCTCTCACTTATTACATTCATATACAATAACGTCTCTCACTTATTACGTTCATATACAATAACGTCTCTCTCACTTATTACGTTCATATACAATAACGTCTCTCTCACTTATTACGTTCATATACAATAACGTCTCTCTCACTTATTACGTTCATATACAATAACGTCTCTCTCATGTACTACGTCCATATGCAGTCACGTCTCTCTCACTTCTTACGTTCATGTACAATCACGAATCTCTCAGTTATTACGTTCTCGTACAATCAGTACTAAGTCACACAGTCGATCATACTCTTTCGTACATTAGTGACTGCGTTGTAAACAATGGTGGTTGTTTTTTTCATTCTTCTCTCATGCAAGTGCGTAGACTTGTTTCTTAAGAGTGCAGAGAGTCTCGTATATGACTAAGTATGTTTCTCTGTATGTTTGTATCAGAATGCATTTCCTGAGTGATTGTGTTTTTCGTGTACATGTATGTATATGTATGTATGTATGTATGTATGTACATATGTATATATGTATGTACGTATGTCTGTCTGTATGTATGTATGTATGTAAACAAATCGCAAAATACTTGAGCATGTCTGTCATGATTGGGTCTAGGCGTGTTCTGGTCAAGGCGGAATCACCTCATGAACCAGCATTGAACTGACAGATGTTGACTTCCAAACTGTGCTTTAAATAGTATTAGATGTCTAAAGCTGACAAAAGCACCGACAGACAAGGAATTGGAGCTAGCCAGAGAGAGAAAGAAGGACGTGGGGACAGAGGGAAAAAGAGGGGGACTAGAAAGAAAGATAGAGACGGAAAGAAAGGAGAGAGAGAGAGAGAGAGAGAGAGAGAGAGAGAGAGAGATAGCTTTTATCGATGCGCCTGCAGTCTGGACTACTGTGCATAGTTGTTGATTTGACAAGTTAGTGCATTAAAGTAATTGATATGTATGTTAGTTTATGAGCTAGTGTGTGTGAGTGTGTTGTGTGTGTGTGTGTGTGTGTGTGTGTGTGTGTGTGTGTGTGTGTGCGTGGGTGTGGGTGTGGGGGATGCTCGTGTGTGTGTGTGTGTGTGTGTGTGTGTGTGTGTGTGTGTGTGTGTGTGTGTGTGTGTGATGCATGTATGTATGTATGAATTTTATCACACATGTTTGTGTGGTAATACCCATCTCTATAGATTCTACATTCTTTTCTTTGAAATGACGATGATGGTGACAAACTACATTTTTGCTGACAACAACGACGACAACAACGTTGACGAGGACGACGGCTACGACAACAACCCAGCAACAACGATGACCCCCTCCGTCAGCCCCCCATCACTCCCTCCTGTCCACCTCCCTCCACCACCACCCCAACCCCCAGCCCTCTCTATACCCCCCCCCCCCTTCTCTTCACCCTATCTCCTAAGAAACAAAACAACAACACCAAAACCACCATCACCACCACCACCATCAACACCAACAACAACAACAACACCGACAAGAATGATGACGACAAGAACATTTCCGAACATACAGTTGCGGGAGTACCGGAAGCGAGAGATGTGTTTCGAGACTACCCCGAGCAACTGGAAACCGACACGGGCGTGAAAAAAATGATCATTCCCCTCAAAGCCTTTCGTTTCGTGGGCGACTACGACACAGTGGCTTTCACCTGCACTTTGAAGCTGTGCTCTCAAGATGCGGTCACTGCTGACCCCCAAGCGTGCGAGGTGTGATGTTTCGTTTTGATTCGTTTCGTTTCGTTTTTTTTTTCGTTCCATTTCGCTTCGATTCGTGTCGTTTCGTTTCGTTTCGTTTCGTATTGTTTCATTTCGAGTCGTTTCGTTTCGTTTTGATTGTGTTGTTGTTGTTTGTTGTTGTTGTTGTTGTTTTTTGTTCTTGTTATATAGGTTTTATTTCGGTTTTAGTTCCTGTTCATCCCCTTGAATTTAACCGCAGATTCACGATGAGCTTTGGATGCCATATCATTTTTGTCTTCCTTGATGCTGCTAAGTAGATATTGTAACAAAAAGAAAATCTGACTTACAGAGGGGTGTATGTGTGTGTGCTTGGTGTGTGTGTGTGTGTGTGCATGTGCGTGTGTGCGTGTGTGTGTGTGTGGTGTGTGTGTGTGTGTGTGTGTGTGTGTGTGTGTGTGTGTGTGTGTGTGTGTGTGTGACGTGACAATTGCCAGCCACACCATCCTCTACAACCATCCCCCCCCCCCCTCTCTCTCCCTCTCCCTCTCCCTCTCACTCCCATGAGCCTAAGTGACATGGGCCTAAGGCCTATTCATTAAACTGTTTCTCCCTTTGTCTCTCTCTTTCTCTTAGAAACAGCAATGTAAGGGACCATTTTTGTCGGGTCCCATATTGTTTCTGGAGACAGTTTTGAGAAGGCGCAAGTTTACCTGTTCATTTGGGACACGTATGCGAGCAATAGACGATTGACTGACAGCTACTTACCCGCGTTTTGTTGTCAGTCAGGTGAGCGAGGATTTGCTTTAGTCTCTGTAGATTTGCCAGCCTAGAAGCATCCCCACGGGGCCGATGAGAGATTCCTAGCTTGGTTTCGATGGTAATCAATTCCCCAGGTGTAGGTGAAGCCCCTGAGTCCGGCTTGGCAGGAACTGATTGCCATCAGGCGTGGGGTGTAGTTCATGCCCCAGCCACTGTCTCTGTCTTGCTGGCATGGAGAGGCTGACCGCCAGGTCAGTAGTGTTAATTGCATTGTAAAGGGCCTCAGGATTCTCCGTCATGCTGGCGTGGGAGAGGCAGACCGAGAAGTTGGTAGTCCGACGTATGTTGTATACCCGACCCACGGAGGTTTGAGGGTTTTCCTCTGTGTAGGTGTGCCCTGTGGGACACCACTTGGGACTGTATCCCTGTAGCAGCTCTGCTTGCCGTGAGAGTACCCTGGTTGGTACTACAGACTGTGACTTGGGCTTGGCGCAGCCAAAAGTGTGAACTGTGTCTGTTAGGACACTGCTGTCTGGGCCAGCGAGGTGTGTGGCAGGAAAATATTAATTTGCTGTGGCAGCTTTTGTGAATGTTGTCACTGAGAGCAACTGTTAAAGCCTCCGCTGGAAGCGAAGGCTGTTGAAATCTCTTGCATGTTTATACATAGTTATTTGCTGTGGTTGTACCGCCAAATTTCGTGTCAGCGGATTGGTTTATATTGCATACTTTTGCTGATGGGGATAGGTTGATATGCGCGCTGTGTGGTGGCGTGTGTTGATGTTGTGCCTGCTGGTTTATATTGGTGATTTATGGCGATATGTGTTTGTAATGTCCTGAGGGTTCAGGCAGCATACAAAAGAATGAGAAACTTAGTTTGTGTGTTGCCTGGCCGTCCATGTTCATATGGTGTGGGTGTGTGAAGAGAGTAATCAGTACACGCATCCAAACTTTTTAAAAATGAGAGTCAGGCATTTAACACACGTGCCACCACACCGTCCGTAACAGGCTATAAAGATTACTGGTCTACCTCAATTTTCAGTCTGGAGCCTTACCCTTCAACACCTCCCCCCCCCCACCTCTCCCCCTGCTCTCTGTGCCCCCCTCCCCCCCCCCCCCCCCCCCCCCGTTTCTTTCTATGACCGGTACCGGAAAGTTTGCTCCTTCCATAACTAGTGAGAGAGAGGGTGGAGGTGAAAATTTAATATAACTCTAATCGAGAAAACGTTTTAAGTCATACCAGTAGAGGACACACCTACCCACCCACAACTCTCGTCACAGTGTGTGTGTGTGCGTGCGTGCGTGCGTGCGTGCGTGCGTGCGTGTGTGTGTGTGTGTGTGTGTGTGTGTGTGTGTGTGTGTGTGTGTGTGTGTGTCTTTTCATGTGCATGCATCCTTGTTTGTTTGTGTGTGCGTGCACGCACCTTTTTTATGTGTGCGTTTGTGTAGTGTGTATGTGCACGCATGCGTGTCTGCGCGCGCGTGCGTGTTTGTGTATGCTTATGTGTGTATGATGATGAGTAAGTAAGTGAGTGTGTGTTTGTGTGTGTGTGTGTGTGTGTGTGTGTGTGTGTGTCTGTCTGTCTGTCTGTCTGTCTGTGTCTCTGTGTGTACGTGTGTGTGTGTGTGTGTGTGTGTGTGTGTGTGTGTGTGTGTGTGTGTGTGTGTGTGTGTGTGTGTCTGAGGGATGGATGGGTGGGTGGGGGCGTGTTCGTGTGCCTGTAAGTGTACTCTCTTCTCTCATGTTTTTTTGTCACGCTTATGAAGTCTTTCCTGTTGACGTTCTTCAGGGTCGACAAGTCGTCGGTCCGTTCCGTTCATTTTGGTTGCCTTTTATTTTCTGGATGGGCTGGCAGACTGATTAGCGGATGAATTCATTGATTGATTAATTGATGGATCCTCCCGTTCACTGATTCCATCCATTCCACCCACCGACCCACCCAGCCATGCTTGCATGCACCCATCCATCCACAAGGTCTTCCACCCACACACCCCACCCATGTATTGATCCCTACCCATGTATCTCTCCGTCAACACACTGATCTACCACCACATCTGTCCATCAACCACTCGCATACTCATCAGTCCCTTCATCCACCCATGCGCCTTACAGTCCAGACTCTCACCCATTCATCCATCCTACGATCCATCTACTCATACACCCATCTATCCATACGCCCACTCATGCGTCTGTCAATTCACTAACCCCTCCCCCCACACCACACGCCCATCCACACACCCACCATCCATCCATACAGCAATCCATCCGTCCATCATCCCCATGCCCGTCCACCTACTCCAGTCCCCACCCATTCACACCACACATTAGTTAATTCACCTACACATTCATCCACCCACCTAACCATTCATTCACCTTTCCAATTTTTATCCATGCACCCTTCGATGTACCCACCTCACCCATTAACCCTGCATCAATCCATCCCTTCCCCATCCATCCAGTCACTTACACAATCACCCTTACACCCATCAGCCTTCTTGTCCACCCATCAGTCCATTCACCCATCCGTACATCTTTCCCATCATCCCGCCAGCCTCACGCCTTTCCATCCATCCATTCACCCACCCAGTCATCCGTCCATCCAACCATGCGCTCACCCCTCCATGCATACATCTGTCCGTTCATCTGTTCATCCGTCCATACCATCACTCACCCAGTCATCTCTACTGCCGCCAGTCCACCCAACCAGCCATCAATCCATCCACCTACCCATTGACCCATCTGACTATCCATCCATTCACTCACCAATCGACCCTGGCACCCAACCGTCAACCCATGCATCCATTTATCCATCTATCCACCATCCCGTCCCATGCCATCCACCCAACCCCGTCCATCCATCAGCGTTACCCACCCTCTTATCCATGCATCTATCCATCCACTCATCCACGCACTCTCACTCCCATCCATCCAACCACCCGTCCATTCATCCATCCATTTCCTCCCCCATCCACCCGTTCTCCTACCCACCCACCCATCCATTCATGCACACACACACACACACACACACACACACACACACACACACACACACACACACACACACACACCTCCATCCCTCCTATCCCCCCTCACCTATCCACCCACTCGCGGGCGCCTTTCCCTCCCGTCCAACACCCACCCACGCATCCATTCACCTATCCCCCCCCCCCCCCCCCCATCCCATCCACTTACTCATCCACCCGCCCACCCACCCGCCCACCCAACCCGAAGGTCAACCCATCCACCCTTTTCCATCCATCTTTCGACCGGTTGGTCGTTGAGCAGGCTGCTACCTGTGGACCTGCTGCTAATGGCGACGACGCTGACGGGGGCACTCCAGCTGACGGTGGCGGGGGCAACTCCAGCTGACGGTAGCGGGGGGCGACGGTCCGGGGGCACTCCAGCCGACGGTAGCGGGGGCACTCCAGCTGACGGTAGCGGGGGCACTCCAGCTGACGGTGGCGGGGGGCACTCCAGCTGACGGTGGCGGGGGCACTCCAGCTGACGGTAGCGGGGGCACTTCTGCTGATGGTGGCTCCGGTGAGAAGAGAGGCTGGAGACGGTTTGAGAGTGACAGAGAGAGAGGCGGGGGGGGGGGGGAGAGAAAGACAGAGAGAGAGAGAGAGAGAGAGAGAGAGAGAGAGCGGCGGGGGGGAGGGGGGGGGGGGGGGAGGGAGGGAGAAGAAGAAGGAGAACAGCCAACCAGAGACTGAGAGAAAAGGGGAGAGATCTAAGAGGTGAGGAGGGGAAGGCTGGTTGATAAAGAATAAGAGAGAGAGAGAGATGGGGAGGGGGGGGGGGTGGTGAGGAGAAGAATGAGAGAGAGGGGTAGGAGAGAGAATGAGAGAGTGAGGGGGTGGTGGGAAATCTGAGAAAAGTGGAAACAAGAGAAGAAAGGAGAGAGAACAGACAGAATGAAGGAAAAAAACGAGAGCGAAGGAGAGAGAGAGAGGGGGGGGGGGGTAGAAGGCAAGAGCGAGCGAGCGAGCGACAGAGAGAGAGACAGACAGACTGACGGACAGACAAAAGAGGGGATGACAGACAGACAGACAGACAGACAGACAGACAGACAGACAGACGCGCACGCATATAGAAAGAAACAAAAGAGAAAAAAAAAGGAACACATGGGAACACTGGCACGCACAGTCTTACACAACATCGTTCTTATCAACCTTAGGAAGTCTGTTTCTGCAGGAATAAATAAGACAGCTGCATTATCAGCAAGCACCACACAACAAAAACAACCCAGCAATGTACCTTTTCTGTTCTGCTGACAACACCTGGCAAAGTAGCGATCATAACGACCAACCGCAAACACATTTCCGTTACTCGTGGTGGTGCTTTGTAGCTTGGTAAAACGCAGACCTTTGCCAAGGATGAACAAGATCTGAAATCCGCCGTTATGTTGTTGTTTTTTTTCCTTCTGGCTTGTGAAAGAAATAGTAGCTACAGACTGACAGAGCTACTTCCCATGTGTGTGTTTGTTTTCATTTTTTTTCAGCAGGACATGGAAAGTACAAAACATCATCATTTACATCGATAGAAAATTACTATATTCCATGGGAGTATTGTTCTTCGTAAACAGTTATAATTCGTGGACGGTAGCTTAACAGTACCAATGCTCAGACAAAAAAAAATGGTAACAGTTTGTAGTCAGTGGCTTTACAGTATCTATATTCAGTGGGGGGGGGGGGGGGGGGGGGGGGACTGTAAAAATGAGTGGGCAGTAGCTTTACAGTATCCATGTTCAGGGGGGAAATTCATAAGAATTCGTAGAGCAATTTCACAGCATCCATGTTCAGAGACAGAAGTTTTACGGCATCCATGTTCAGGGGAAAAAAAAAGTTGTAACAATGAGTAAGCGGTATCTTTACAGTATCCATGTTCAGGGGGAAAAGTTATAATTATTCGTAGACAGAAGCTTGACTGCATCCGTGTTCAGCTGGGGGGCGGGGGGGGGGGGAGTTGTAAAACATGTCGGCAGTAGTTTTATGGTATCCATATTCATGAAAAAAAAAGTTTTCAAAAGGCGTAGGAAGTAATTTCGTGGCATCCATGTTCGGGGAGGGGGGGGGTGGGGGGGGGGGGGGGGTAGTAAAAAGACGTAGGCAGCAGTTTTATGGTATCCATGTTCATGAAAAAAAAAGTTGTAAAAAGGCGTAGTCAACAGTTTCCTGGTATCCATGTTCAGGGGAAAAGTTGTAAAAAATCATAGGCAGTGGTTTACTGGTATCTGTGTTTAGGGGAAAAGGTTGTAAAAAGGCGTCGGCAGTAGCTTCATTGTATCCATGTGCATGACAAAAAAAAAAAGTTGTGATAAGGTGTAGACAATAGCTTTATGGTATCCATGTTCAGGAGGAGAAAAAAAGTTGTAAAAAGCGTAGGCAGGGCAGTACCTTCATGGTATCCATGTTCAGGGTTAACATTACAGAAAGGCGTAGGCAGTAGCTTTTATGGTATTTATTTTCAGGGAGAAACGTTTCGTCGTATCCATGTTCAGGGGAAAAGGTTGCAACAAAAAAAAAAAAAACGTAGGTAGTAGTTTTATGCTATCTGTCTTTATGGGGGGGGGGGGGGGTGAGGGGAGGGGGGGCGTAGGCAGTACCATTATGATATTCATGTTCAGAGAAAAAAGTTGTAAAAAGGCGTAGGCAGTGCCTTCATGGTATCGATGTTCAGGGAAAAAAAAGTTGTAAAAAGGCATAGGCAGTAGTTTCATGGTATCTTTGTTCAGGGAAAAGGTTGTAAAAAACGTAAGTAGTAGTTTCATTGTATCCATGTTCAGAAAAAGATTGTAAAAAGGTAGGCAATAGTTTTTCTGTATCCATGTTTATGGTGGTGGGGAGAGGGGGGGGGGTTGTAAAAAGGTGCAGACAGTAGTTTCATAGTATCTATGTTCAGGAAATAAAAGTTGTAAAAAGGGGTAGGCTGTAGTTTCATGGTATCTGTGCTCAGGAGGGGGGGGGGATGTAAAAAGGCGTAGGCAATACCACTATGATCTTCATGTTCAGGGAAAAAAAAGTTGTAACAAAGAGTAAGCAGTACCTTCATGATATCGATGTTCAGGGAGAAAAAGTTGTAAAAAGGCGTAGGCAGTAGCTTTTTGTGGTATATTTAGGGGGGAAAAGTTGTAAAAAGTTGTAGGCAGCATTTTCATAGTATCCATGTTCATTAAAAAAAAATTGTGAAAAAGGCGTAGGCAGTAGTTTCATGGTATCCATGTTCAGGGGGGAAAAAGGACTGTGAAAAAGGCGTAGTTTCATGGTATCCATGTTCAGGGGGGGAAAGGACTGTGAAAAGGCGTTCAGTTTGGTATCCATGTTCAGGGGGGGAAAGGACTGTGAAAAGGCGTAGGCAGTAGTTTCATGGTATCCATGTCAGGGGGGGGGGGGGGGGGGGGAAAAGGACTGTGGAAAGTTTCATGGGGGGGGGGGGGGGGAAAGACTGTGAAAAGGCGTAGGCAGTAGTTTCATGGTATCCATGTTCAGGGGGGGGGAAAGGACTGTGAAAAGGCGTAGGCAGTAGTTTCATAGTATCCATGTTCAGTGGGGGGGAAAAAAAAAAAAGGACCTGTGAAAAGGCGTAGGGCAGCAGCAGTTTCATGGTATCCATGTTCAGGGGGGGAAAGGACTGTGAAAAGGTGTAGGCAGCAGTGTCATGGTATCCATGTTCAGGGGGGGAAAAAAAAACTGTGAAAAGGCGTAGGCAGCAGTTTCATGGTATCCATGTTCAGGGGGGGGAAAAAAAGATGACTGTGAAAAGACGTAGGCAGCAGTTTCATGATATCCATGTTCAGGGGAAAGAAAAGACTGTGGGAAAAAAAAGGAAAAGGCGTATCAAGTTTATGGTATTCATGTTCAGGGGGTAAAAGGACTTCAGAAATAGTTTCATGGTATCCATGTTCAAAAAAAAAAAAAAAAAAAAAAGTTGTAAAAAAAAAAAAAAAGTAGTAGTTTCATGGTATCCATATTCAGGAAAAAAAAGTTGTAGAAAAGGGGTAGGCCTTACCTTCATGGTATCTGTTTTCATGGGAAAAGTTGTAAAAAGGCGCAGGCAATAGTTTCATGCTATCTGTGTTCAAGAGTAAGTTGTGATAATCCGTACACAGTAGCTTCACAGCATTCATATTCAGGAAAATTTATAACGATAGATTTTAACGGATCTCGGATGTACCTTTTGTTCCGGATCCGCAACAAGCTTTATTGCATTTGTCCTTGGCTCCAGGTTCCACCTTCCGCTAATTTTTTTTTCTCGTAGTTTCATTTCCATATTTTTTTATTGTATTGGTATTGTTTTTTTTTTTTTTTTTTTTTTATTTGTGGGGGGGGGGGGGGGTTCCGTACAAAGTAGCAGTTCACAAATACTTTAGGGGCGGAATCTTGCTAACAGACAAAGGAACAAACTAAGAAAACAAACTCTTGCTGACAGGCACAAAAAAAAACAAAGAAAGACCATTCTTGCTGACAAAGGAACAAACTAAGCAAAACAACTCTTGCTGACAGACAAAAGAACAAAGAAAGACAATTCTTGCTGACAAAGGAAACAAAAAACTCTTGCTGACAGACAAAGGAGCAACAAAGACAACTCTTGCGGACAAAAGACAAAAACAAACAAAGTCAATAGCTCTTGCTGACAATGGAACAAAGACAACAACGCTTGCTGACAGACAAAGAACAAAGAAAGACGATAATAATTCTTGCTGACAAAGGAAAAAAACAACGATGATAAACTCTTGCTGATAAAAAACAAACAAAGACAACAGCTCTTGTTGACAGACAAAGGAACAAACGCAGACAACTCTTGTTGACAGAAAAAGGAACAACCAAGACATCAACTCTTGCAGATGGACAAAGGAACAAAGACAATCAGAAACAAAGAAGGAACTATTGTTGGTAGAATAAGAAACAAACAAAGACATCAACTCTTGCTGATGGACAAACAAAACAAAGACAACAAATTCTTGCTGATAAAGAAACAAAGACAAATCTTGAAACAGACAAAATAACAAAGACAACAACCGTTGCTGATAGGCAAAGAAACAAAGACAAACTCTTCTTGACACAAATAAGACAACAGACCACAAAGAAACAAAAACTTCTTGACAACAAGAAACAAACAAAGACAACAACTTACTGACAGACAAAGGCACAAACAAAGAGACACAACTTTTGCTGACAGACAAAGGGACAAACAAAGGCAACAACTATCGCTGACCGACAAACGCACAAAGACAACCAACTCTTGCTGACAGACAAAGGGACAAACAAAGACAACAACTATTGCTGACCGACAAATGAACAAAGAACGACAAGAACGCTTGCTGACCGACAAAGGAACACAGAAAGACAACTCTAGCTCGCAGACAAAGGAACAAAGAGAAAGACAACTCTTGCCGACAGACGAAGGAACAAACAAAGACAACAACTCTTGCTGACAGACTAAGGAGCAAACAAAGACACCAACCAGTGAAAGAACTTGGGTGAAGACTAAACATGGATGGGAGGGAGGCATTGATTACGTAGTAGTAGCTTGTCACCTTAGGTGAATGAAAGGTTAACACCGACGAGGTACCCGTTTAAAAGGAAACCAAGTTGTCTTGCGAACCGTGTATGAATCTGCAGGACAGCCTGGGGATGCTGGGTCTCCTCACCCTCCGTTCATTCTGTCTCTCCCACCCTTCCGTTTCTCATCATCATATCCCACATCCCCCTCATCATATCCCCCCCCCCCCCCACCCCCCCTCATCCCCACTACTCGTCTTCCAGCTTTATTAGACTTTTAAAATAATCTAATCCAACACACACTGTAACAGAGCGCAGTACAAACCAGTATAGCATAATCCAAGACTCTACAGAACGATCCTACACAGCACAATTACAACACAATGAAAAAAAAAAAAAAAAAAACCCATCGAACCCAGGCAGCGACACAACACAAAACAATGCGCTACGACATAATGCAATACAGCACCATGTTGTACTGTGCTATGCAACACGTCTGTTAAATACGAAACGATCCTACACACTACATCACGATATAGAACACATTTAAGAAAATACCGCACAATTCGAAACGACACTTGTACAATGCAAAACAATGTAATGAAAGTACACAAGCTTTACAACACAGCGAAAAGCGTTCAGTGCCATGCCAAAAAGTGTCATACAGCGTTGACCGTTGAATGTTGATCGAGCCGTTTGTCCGTCTATCCCTTTCAGCCGGTGCCAGGAAAAGGCGGAAGAGGGCAGCTGACGACGAACGGAAGAACGTCACCTCGTCCATTCAAGTCACTCCCCAACGAGGGGGGTCTGCGCAAACTGGTCAGTTCCTCCCTCCCTCCTTCCCTCACTCCCTCCCTCCACCACTTAGCCTTACAGTGTACTCTGTCGGTACAACGTTTACTGATGGTTTCGTTTCTCTGTCGTTAAGTTCACAACGACTCTGCACCGCAGTCTTTTTCGTTCTTTTGTTTTAACATTTGAAAAAAAAAAAAAAGTTTTAAAAACAAAGGAGGACACACTCTCTCTCTCTCTCTCTCTCTCTCTCTCACACTCTCTCTCTCACACACACACTCTCACACACACACACACTCACACACACACACAAACACACACACACACACACACGCGCGCACACACACACACACACACACACACACACACACACACACACACACACACACACACACACACACACACACACACACACACACATACCTGGACGGCGATTCAAGACACACACACAATGGTCACACAGCTGTTCTACACACACTTGCACACACAAATGGAACATCACACACACACACACACTCACTATGGCGATTCAAGATGGATACGGAAGTACTAAGGGGAGGTCTGTCACATGGCCAGACGCAGAAGTCTGGGAGGTCGTAAGACTTCTAAGAAAGTAACACCCTCCAAAACAGAAAGCATCCACAAGCTTGAAGAAAAAGGTACTGAAGCGAGCTGCGTGGCAAGTTCCAGCTAACAGTGAGAACAACCGAACTGACAATGAAGCCACCAATGGAGAAGAACATCAAGTGAGTGAAACCAAACAATTACAAAAAAATGTGGTCGAGAAGCTAGCCGACAGGACCTCCTCGCTAGGAAGATCCGTGAAAGAGCAAACTGATCTGACAGCTAGCTTTGGTTAAAACAAAATGATAGCAATTTAATCGGGAAAACATAGACCAGTTTGCTGAACCTAACCTTGTCTACAGACAAATACAAACGTCTACAAAGATTTCCACGACGACTCGTAGTACTTACACTTATAGCACTTACGCGGAAGCGGCAACTTCCTCTCCATCACCCCGTACACCCAAAACATCATCAGCAACTGGTGCAAGGATAATGGTGGAGCGAAAAAAAAAAATTTTAAAAGATATTAAAACAAAAGAAAATAAAAGAACGACCGAGTCGTGCAGTCAATGATGTAAAACGAAAGAATGACGTCAGAATGCAGCTCGACAGAAGGAGGGAAGAGAAAAGAAAGAAACACAAGATGTTCCTCTGGTCGTGATTTTGCATGATTCGGTCTTGAATGGAGAGAACGGGAAGAGACTAGGTCTGTCTTTCGGTTTCGAAACTGTATCGAAAACAGCTGTCACCATCAACGATCGACAAACTCCTTCTCCTCGGTAAGAAGATCAGTGGACGCCACAATAAATCCATTGCGGTTTAAGGTATATGAAAAAAAAAACAAGGATCCCAGAATCCACAGTCATGACTTCGCTGAATCGACAAAAGCAGTTGCTACTGAAAATCCTACAGCCAACGTTGTTATCAGTAAAATCGTTCCTGTCAGTAGCCAGAACTTGAGGTCAGACAGAGCTGTTTAGTGCTCCTACGACCTCGGAGGTGTGTGGAGTTTCTGATGCGTCCTCCTAAAATAGTTCCTCTCATCCACATCTGGTGACCGCAAAGAAGAAAACGGTTCTATGCCGGCTGCACACCAGCCACTCGTATTTTACTCATTTATACCTTTTCAAGAGTGAAGAAGCTCCGTGGTGCATTCCATGGCATGTGCCACTCACAATGAAACATTCTTTTAGACTGTTGGGACTTGCATGATGTGAGACGCAACATTTTACAGCAGATTCCATGAAAACCTTGTTCAGAGATGTTCCGTCTGATGCGATCTTTGAATTCTTTAAAGAGATCGACATTTTTCATCGGCTCTGAGATTTTATAGTGGAAAGGTTTTGTTTTTTTAAACCAAATTTTGGGTGCGTTTTTTTAGATGTATTTTAAAGAGTTGTGACTTGTGAATGACTTGTGAGTTGACTTCAACGCGGTGACAGGCCTGATATGGCCCTTTGCGGTCGGCTGGGCTGTAAGCAACATTACCTTACCTTACTAACCATGCCAGTCTGCAGCGGACGAACCCAGACACATAGAAACGACATTCACCCGAACCGGAGAGGAGCCAGCGTGCTTGCCGGCAACGTTGGGAAACATGTCCGGCGGATGTTTTGAACAACATCGAAGGAGACAAGGAGAGACCCACCTCCCAGGGGATTTTCGTCCTACCCAAGGCATCTGGATCGATCTTTTCTTCATGAGAAGGGCGCATGGTGGAACTAGGGGCCTATTATGATGCCCAGAGAGACTGGCGGTAGACCGAGTTCTAATCGGACTGTGTAGTATTTGCTTTGATCATTAACGCTATCTTGAAGACCTATACAAACTCTTTGTCTCTCTCTGTCTCTCTCTCTCTGTCTCTCTCTTTCTTTCTCTCTGTCTCTGTCTCTCTCTCTCTCTCTCTCTCTCTCTCTCTCTCTCTCTCTCTCTCTCTCTCTCTCTCTCTCTATACGTCTCTTGGCTGTACCTTAAGAGACAATCGCCCACTTTTTTTCTATTTCGATCTTTTCTCATCCTTGTTAAGGGTGCTTTGGGTTTTTTTCTCACGAGTTGAACTGGTATTGTTGTATTGTTTGTTTGTTCATGATATTCTAAATGCCTGATACAGTCATAATTACAGTGAAATGCCAGATCGGTCCGATAAACGAGACTCCTTGTATTCAGCACCTGGCAAATCATGAGTACCGTATCTTGATTTTGCAGTCACTGAGCGTGTGCAAATCGAATTGCCAAGATTACTGCATTTTAGTTATCCACCTGTCATGATCGAGTGTCTGATTCAGAAGAAAAAAAAAAATCAACACTACTATTCAAATTTGAGAAGGCACTAATATTCCCAACGACCAACACTTGCGCCATCAGATCTGGCAAATTTGTATTCATGCTCGGCAAGTGTGAAAGCTAATAACGTTGTTCTCGATGTCGTCTTTGTGCATTTGCCTAAAGGGCTAAATGATAAAAATAGAAATGGTCACATGCTACAGAAAACGACGGATGAAAAAATGGCTTATTGCTGGTGATTGGAATGCCCGCTCTCCATTTTGGGAAAAAGGTTGTTCTTGCATGAACTAGCAATCGTTTGCGTTGAAAACGTGGTCGACTCCGCATAGTGCTTGCTAAATGAAGGAGGTGTAACTATGTCCAGGACGGGACGGGGGAAATCGTGATGGTGTTGCTGAAGTGAACTAAGTTGATGTATTAGTCAGGCTTGGCGCACCATGGTTATCTTTGCCCTCGTACAGGCATTTTTGCGCACTCTCACACCTACCCAATATTCCACTGTCTCTGGGAATGGGGGTGCCAGGAAATAAGCTTTTCTTCTAGCTCGACTGAGAACAAGAAATATAGTTTTCTGCTCTCCTTATCACTACACATCAAAAATCCAAATGCACAAAAAGCAATACAAATCAAAACACAAGGATCAATACAGTCCCAAGTCCCCTGAAACCATCTTATTTGGAGTCTGAAATACCCAACGTTCAGCACTTTTTTTTTACATGCAAACATGTGAACCTTTTCAAGAACATTGAATTGTTGGAATCCCCATATTTCAGATCGATACAATATAACAGGCAATATTTAACTATCAAACAGTTTGGGGAAAAAAAAAAAAAACATTCTTATCATACAGACTCATCTCGACAATGACTTCAGTATTTTCACCTTTCTTCACTGTGGCTTTTTGTAACAAACGCTGAAACAGCTTGGTAAAGAGCAGAATGTGTATCTTTTGTCACTGGGGTCATTTTTGTTA
Organism: Conus betulinus; assembly: GCA_016801955.1. Taxonomy (NCBI): domain Eukaryota; kingdom Metazoa; phylum Mollusca; class Gastropoda; order Neogastropoda; family Conidae; genus Conus; species Conus betulinus. The sequence goes on from JADBJO010007755.1 coordinate 40,694, forward strand.
TGACAATAAACGTAGGTAATATACACTATTCATGCAGGTCAATACAAATTCTTACTAAAACCAAAAAAAAAAAAAAGTGCACAGGTCTTCATTTAGAGAGGCTAGAGCGAGAGTCTGCGGAGATAAAGATAGTGAGCTCGAAGCATTCGTGTTGTCCGATCTTTTTTTTTTTAGCTTGAAAACTCTCTTTGTCCAAACAGAAATAAATGAGCACTTAGTTTCAGTTCAGGGTAGGTTACAGGCGGCGGACAGAAAAGGGTGGGCTCCGCATTCCATCATGCTGTGCCCCCAGACACGGTGAACTCTCTGAAAATTCACTGCTCCGACGACCAGTAGACCACGGGGCTTTTAACCTTAATCTGACCTCTTCATTTTAAAGCCTATTTAATTAACGATCCGCTAACATTGTTTTTTTTCTCTTCACCCAATCCCACCCCCGAATCCCGCCCCACACCTTAGGCACAGACGAGGGCCCCGAGAAAGAGCCAGACACCGAAGACTGCATGCAACACTCCGAGGTGGTCATCATCATCGCGTTTTCGCCGTCATCCTCGTCCTCCTCGTCCTCGCCCCTGGTGATCGTCGTCATCAATTTGCTCCGGTCCAGGCAGAAGGTGGTCGATGCTACCGATCGGTCGATGGCCAGTCCCCAGAGCCACTACAGCCTCCCCAGACTGTCCCTGGCCACCACAATGTAACTGCGCTGCTGCTGCTGCAAGACTGCTGGAAAACCTTCCACGTCACAGTCTGAGTTGGCTGAGAGATGGATCCGAGGAGCCTCGTTTTCGTTACGTTTTGTTCCTTTGTTGTTCCTTGCATATCGTTGCTTTTTCTCACTCTGTCTCCCTGTCTGTCTGTCTGTCGCTTTGTCTGTCTGTCTGTCTCTCTCTCTCTCTCTCTCTCTCTCTCTCTCTCTCTCTCTCTCTCTCTCGCTCTCTCTCGTTTTTGCTGTTTTGAATACGTCTGGCGTATACGGTATTTGTAGGCGTCCAAAGTAAGTGTGTGTGTGTGTGTGTGTGTGTGTGTGTGTGTGTGTGTGTGTGTGTGTGTGTGCGTCCCTGTGTGTGTGTGTGTGTGTGTGTGTGTGTGTGTGTGTGTGTGTGTGTGTGTGTGTGTGTGTGTTCTTTATGCGACTAATTTGGAAATGGATGTTTTGTTCACATCCAACAGCAGCTTTGTTTTTCTAGCATTGTCTCCTGAAAGAGAGGTGTACGCAGAAATTTTCTTGGATAACATTTTCAAAGCTTGGGTTCTGTTTTGTTTGGTCTGGATCAGTTGAGTTTACTTTGTTCCTTTGTATGTTTGTTTGTTTGTTGGTTGCTTTTGCTTTTGTTTGACTTTTTTATATTGAAACTCTCAGTGTAAAACTAGCGAGCAGGGAAAAAAATGTAAAAAGATGTCAGTAAATTAGTATAGCTCTCTCAGTATGTATTATATTAGATTTTTTTCTCTTTAGTGACGCGAACATTGGCATTCTAAGTAGTTCTTTGTATAGGCCCTAAAGCATAGTTTTTTTTTTTTAACGCTAGTTTGGAGAGTGGTGTAGATGTCATTCACAACGATGTATATGGACACTTTTCAACCATAAGCTCATCTTCTTTCGTTCTGCTCCTCTTCCTCCTCCTCCTCTTCCTCCTCGTCTTCCTCCTTCTGGTACTCCTCCTCCTTTTCTTTTTTCTTCGGTTTCTTTCTGTCTACTTCCACTATTGCTACTACTACTACTTACTACTACTACTACTACTACGAACCAGGTAAACAAAGGTTTAACGGACAGATTTTCTTTCTAGGTGTGTAACCATCATTATTT
>JADBJO010007755.1:55000-67500 GCA_016801955.1 Conus betulinus
TGTGTGTGCATGCATTTTGCAGAGCGCTTATATTCATGTATGAGGGCAATTCAATTTTCTTTAATTAATACTATTATTACATTTTTATCATGCTTAAACTGTTTCATTGTCATCATCATCACCATCATCACCATCATCATCATCATCATCATTATCAGTAGCATTAGTGGTAGTAGTTGTTGTATCAGCGCGCAAGTCGGAGTAGCGGTTTAAAGCAGTAGTATTTATCATCATTATTTCTGTTGTCATCATCATCATTATCATTATTGTTATTATTATGATTATTATTATGATCATGATGATCATCAACATCATTATTATTATCACATTATTATTATGATATTATGTTATAATCATCATTAAAATTATTATCATTATCATTTTTTAATCATTATTGTAGTTATTATTAATAATTTGATTATCGTTATTATCATTACATTATGATCATTTTTGTCATTATCATTCTTCTTCTTCTTCTTGTTGTTGTTGTTATCATTATCATTATTATTATTATCATTCTTGTTGTGTGTTGTTGTTACCATCTTTAACCATACTTTGTTTAATTTTGTGGACTCTCGGCAGCACAGTACGGTACCCACCAGATCGGTGTGCTCATTTTCATTACTGCTGTCGTTGGTGCTGCTGTTGTTGTTGTTCTCAACCATACTTCCAAAATATCGTAGTCTGTCGGCAGTATTCTACGGCACCTACCAGATCGGCGCACTCATTCTCATTATTGATGTCGTTGTTATTATTAACCATACTTCCAAAAGTTTGTAGACCGTCGACAGCACAGTACGGTACCTGCCAGATCGGCGCACTCATTTTTTTTTTAATTATTGCTGTTGCTGTTGCTGTTGCTGTTGCTATTGTTGTTAACCATACTTCTTTAATCTTGCAGAATGTCGGGTTTAGGGTTTTGCACTGATAATTGAAAATACTATATGATCCATGTACGCGTTTTGAGGCCTACTATAAATTTGAGCCAGCATTTAATGTTAAACTGATAATTGATCTAAAGAACAGCTCCTTTCCAATTCTTTCCCTTGTTTTGGGAGGGTTGTCGCCGATGACATCACAATCTTCGAATACATGACCTTCCCCTTAGCTGACACACATTTCAGGCTTTAGAACTCACCCGCTACCTTATCTTTGCGCCAGTTCATAGAGCCCAAATAGTCCCATTCCTTAGATTTTAATCTATCTGCTTGGAACAACCTGGCTTGTACCCATATGGCCATATGAAAAGAAATGAGGATAACCAACTTTCAGACACAATAACAATTCTCAACACAATCTAATAGCGCCAGTGTATAAATACTCGAGTCCTTAAGCAAGGCCTTGGCGCATTATTTTTTGGTGTGCAGCCACAGTACGGTACCTACCAGATCGGCGTACTCATTTTCTCCCAGCCAGTATGTGTGCTGTCCTCTGTCAGCGGCCAGGTTGTGACGGCGGATGATGAGGTCCAGGTTGTCCTCCCAGATGGCGCGCCTGCAAGTCACGTGATATACGTGAGTCACGTGATATGTCAACAGCGAGAGGTTCATGAACTCTTATGAGTCCTTTTCGGTCCTTGCGCGTTTCTCTGCAGCTATGGTGATCGTGTTTCCTGTCCATGAGAAAATTTCTTGGACAAAAACGGCTTAAGCCCCTTGTACACTCAACCGCATTTGCTTTCACGTAGTAGAACTGACATCGGCCTTTTAAGCTGTTGTCAAGAACAATAAAATATGCAGCTGTGTCAGTGATAGAGAAAAAAATACATACATACATACATACATACATACATACATACATACATACATAATGTGTGGATTTTTTCATTTGTGGGAGTCATGTGTGTGTGTGTGTGTGTGTGTGTGTGTGTGTGTGTGTGTGAAATTTAGAGCTGCTTATAGTTCTTAGCGGTCAAAGAGCTTGATTTGAACAATACTGATTTCACTGCTCTTTTATGCATACGGTGAATCATTTGTGTCGCTACAGCTGTCCCATAACGTTTAACATAGTAAATAACTAGTAGAATAGAAGCATTACAGAAAAGCTTCCAGGAACGTACATCAGAAACATTTTCAATTTTAGCCAGCTGGAGTATTTAAATGGAAAGACGATTAACTTTGGACGTAGTGTGATCAGTTCAAGATAAATCTTTGTCAATAATGACGCCCAGCATTGTATGCAAGTCGACTTCTTCTATCTTATCATCCTATACAAAGAAGGGCTTGAATTGTGAAATCATTCTTTCTCTTTTTGTCGAGCACATACGAACATGCACTTGGTTTTTCTTTGCATTTGAGGACATGTGGTTCAGCTGGGTCCAAGTGTGATGAGTCCTTCAATGTCATCTTGAAGTTTATTTGTAAGTTCAGAGTATCGGAATTACTTGAATAAATGGATGTATCATCTGCAAACATTTCACAACTACCTGTAAGAAAGCAAGGTAAGTCATCTACATAGATGGAGAACAAAAGAGGTCCAAAAAATAGATCCCTGTGGTAATCCATACCTAATGGACTTAAGTTTATATGTTTGATTATTTACCATAACTGATTGTTTCGAATTCAGTGAGCGTCTCTCGCGGAGTGCGGACGCAAGGTTTACGCTCTGTGCACGGACCGAATTTTGCTAAGCTGAGCGAGTTTTCGACTTAGCCCCGCTGCACTTGCTTCAGCGTGTTGACGAACTTCGATTCTACTTTCGAAACCCTCGCAGCGCAGTATTACGATGGCTGATTTTTCAGCTACTACACACCCAGTCTTTTTGAAGCAAAAAGACACTCCGGATAGCGCAAACAACCGTCCGACTGTCTTGGAAATATGCCCTGCTGCGGAGAGAACATCGGGCCAGGTCTCCATTTTGGGACCACAGGAAATAGGAGGACTGTGGCGGATCTACCCTGCGACTAAGGAGGCACGAGCAGACCTACTGATAAAGGGCCTAGAGGTTGAGGAACACGTCACTACAGGTATCAGACACAAACCCGATTATTCTACGAGGAGACACAGGTGAGGAAAAGCCCACTACTGAAGTGTGGAAAGACAATATCCCCATTTCTGTGGCCGAGTCAGAAATTGAGCACGCCCTGACTAAAGTGGGGTGTGAGTTAAGGTGTGCTATGAAAGTGGAAAGAGCAAGAGACAGTGACAATAAGCTGACAAGATTTCTGACGGGGCGCATGTTTGTTTTTGTCACTGCTGCCCTCCCCCCCCCCCCCCCCCCCCCCCCCCCCGACTGGACAAGACCCTAAAAATAAGTATTTTTACTGCAAACGTCTACCACAAGGAACAAAAGGCAGTTCAGAAAACACCTACACGCTCCCGGTGTTTGAAACCTAATCATCATGTTTCTGACTGTCCTAATGATGTGGTTTGCAGAGAATGCAAAGAACCAGGTCACAAGCAGGGGAATCCTCTTTGCAAAAAAAAAAAAAAATGGAAGACAGACAGAGAGAGAGAGAGAGAGAGAGAGAGAGAGAGAGAGCACTCTCGGCATCATTCACCAAAATGTTCGAGCCCGGTAAAGTAAACAGCCTGTCTTGAAGACCAACCGGGACAAGTCAGTCGGGCGTGAGGCTGAAAAAAAAGTCGCTCGTCTGCCCGTCAGGCAACGGCCTTTTCTTCCTTGGAGCGGCCCCCTGTACCAGATCGGATACTCCAAAGCACAGCCGATCGAGACAGCGTCACAGCCCAAGAGACAGAACAGAGAAACACCCCAGAAGGGTGGTATCGCGCTCGGTAAGTCCTGTACTTACAAAGGACTGACCATGCCGCAGACTCTGTGCCTGCCTGTCAAAAACAGAAGGTGGGCTGTTTCGTTTGGATATCTTTGGATAATGACCTGGCTTTTGAGCAATGGATTATGAGAATGTCTTGTGATGATATACTACATGTTTGTATTTTGTGTTCAAATGTAATGAGCATGTTTCCGTGCTAGTGCTTTTTTAGGGACAAAATTCGCATTGTTTCACTAAATGCAAGAGGATTAAGAAACAAATTTCAAAGGAATTCACTCTTTAGACTCTTCAAAAAGAAAACAATATGATGTAATATATCTATGTGAATAAAACTGAAATTGAGGGGAAAAAAGAATGGGGAGGTAGGATATTCTACAATGAAGGTACAAACAGAAGAAGAGGCGAGCTCATTTTGATCTCACGTTTCTTTCTGGGTGAGGTTAAGTTCGTCATATCACAAGAAAGAATAATAGCTGTTTCTGTATTTAATGAAAAACAAAACTTACTAGTGGCAAACGTATATATCCCAAATGAATCAAAAGATAAAATTATATTTTTTCCAAAAGATGGCAGATTTTTTAGACAGTAATTTTTAAAAGTGTGGAGATTTCAACCGTGTCTTAGATATTGCATGGAATATTTTTTTTTCAGATCATGCTTATAGTACGTGTGAAGTCGAACTCTTTAATACAGACAGTAACGAACTTACGTCTCACCGATGTCTGGAGAATTTACCACCCGTTAGAGACAGAGTTTACGTGGCATAGACATACTCCTTTTATATCACGTCGTTTAGATTACTGTTTTGTAGTGAAAATTTGCTGCCCTGCAAAAATGTAGTGAGCCCACATACTGATCACAAAGCAGTGGTATTAGAAATGAACGAGGAAACCTTTATAAAAGGCCCGGGCTACTGGAATTTAGAAAACATTGGTTTGTAAGAACAGGAACAAATCGCGGAAGTTACAACTCAACCTTCATGAACTAGAGCAAATGTTAGTAAAAAAAAAAATCCTTAAAATAAGAACCTTCAGAAAGACTAGTTACAAGTAAAGCACAAATTAGAACTGATAGAAATAAGCAATGCTAGAGGAGCACAAGCAAGATCAAATGGATCGAAGAAGATGAAAAGAATTTCTTAAGCCTTTAAAAAGCAAGGAGCAAAAAGAATTATTAAAAGATTGATAAAGGAGTCAGGTGAAGTTATTACTGACCAAAAGGAAATCATGCAGGAACAGGTTTCTTTTCATAAATCGATATACAATCAGAAAACAGTTTCAAAAAGTGTGAATCAAGACAATGACGACTTTATTCGGAATGGAAATCGGCCCCGATTGAAAGAAAATGGAGCTGCTTTGTGTGAAGGCATGATAACTTTAAAAGAAACATAAAATGCCCAAAAAAAAAAAAAAAAGAACGAAAAATGGTTCAGCTCCAGGAAGCGATGGTTTGACAGCTGAATTTCCAAAATTCTTCTGGAGAAAAATTAGGACCGCTCGTTACTGATTCCTTCATAGAATCTTATAGAAAAGGACGATCATCATTCACGCAGAGACAAGGCATCCTTACTTTTACTCCATAAGGGCAAAGACCTAGAAATGGAAAACGTAAGTAATTGGAGATCTATAACGTTAACAAATACAGATGATAAAATTCTAGATAAAGTACTGGCAGATAAATTAGGTAAAATCATAAACACTCTGGTTAACGAAGATCAGGTGGAATACATTAAGGGAAGAAATATCGCAACAGTTATAAGAACCATCGATGATGTCGTAAACTATCTGAATAAAGCTGGTAAAGCAGGTTGTCTATGGCCTTAGACTACTCCGAAGCATTTGATTCGATTTCCAAGGATTTTATTTTGCATGCGTTTGAAATATTTGTTTGGGATCCAATTTTCAAAAATGGGCAATTTCAAAAATGGGTATCTGTTCTCATTTGTAACTCTCAAAGTTACTTAAATCATGGCGAATGTCTCTCTCTCTCTCTCTCTCTCTCTCTCTCTCTCTCTCTCTCTCTCTCTCTCTCTCTCTCTCTCTCTCTCTCTCTGCTGTCCTTTTGTTGTTCTTGTTGTTCTTGTTTTGTTCTTCCCTTTCCTTCTGTCCTTCTTCGCGCACTTCTGGTATCATCCTTGCATACTCATTTTCGTCTTTCGTTGTAAGGATGATTCTGGGGAGGTGTTCGGGGCCTTTCTATCTTCCCTTTTTTAAAAAAAAAATCTCTTTTGTTACATACGGTGTCAAAGTGTCGCTACACCAAACGCTAGTTCAAAAATGAACCCTGACGCGCTGTATCAAACGCCAAAACATTAAAGTCAGCGACAAAATGTCCATTGGTAGCAATACAACATACAGACTTGCATGGTGCGTGAGAGATAAAGGGTGGGCCGCCTTTGCAAACCACACACACACACACACACACACACACACACACGCACGCACGCACGCACGCACGCACGCACGCACGCACGCACGCACACACACACACACACACACACACACACACACACACATACACGCACACACAAAAAGGAAAAATTGAGTAAAAAAAAAAAAACTATCAAGAAAAAATAAAAAAAATAAAAAAAAACAGTAAAGGCAGGGGTGGTGGAGGGGGGAAGGGGGGAACTGATTCCTTCCTGTCGGATAGAAAAAGATGACAAGAGACAAATCTATTCAGAAGATGATTTACAGAATTCCAGCTTTCGCAACAGCAGGTGAATGATTAATTACATCAAAGGCTTTTTCAAAATCTCTACGAAAATAAGGCAGTAAACTTCTTTTCGTGTATACTGTCTGATAGACTATCAATGTTGTTAGTCCTTCGTGGGCGAAGATGACCACGACTTCTGCCATCACTGGGTGGTGGTGGATATACGAAGATGGCTGATCAGGCCGATCCTTGCATTGAATAGTCTGCTGCAGTGCGGACAGGGTAGACTGGGGATGAGCTACGCTGAAAGGTGGTGTCTGCTGTGTTTTTTCCGAAGCTGGCGTATTCGCTCCTGTACATTCATTCGCTTCGTTTCAAAACCTTTCACTCCGGATTTGATCATGGTGCGCCTTGTTCATCTTGCGAAGCTTCTTCCCAGGAGGCAGGGGCGATGCTACATCACTTCAGTGAGGCCTTCGGTGTGTCATTGTAGCGTTTCTTCTTTTGTCCTCCATGGGAACGCCTTGCCTTTCAGCAGCTCGCCATAGAACAGTCTCTTGGGAGACGATTTTCATCGATACGGTGCACTTGTCATGCCTGCCTGAGTTGAGAGCATTTTGGCATTGCTTGATTGCTTTCCATATGGGCCTTCTGAAGCACCTCTGTATCTGGTGCCTTGTCCTGCCATTTGATGTGCAGCAAGGTTCTGAGGCATCTCACATGGAAAGAGTTCAGCGGCCTGGCATGCCGACTGTATACCGTCCAAGTTTCACAGGCAAACTGCAGAGATGGCAACACAGCTGCCCGATGCACTTTGAACTCGGTCTGAAGGCTTATTCCTCGTCTTTCCCACTCCTTGTCTTGGAGTCTGCGAAGGATGTATTAGCTCCAGCAATCCTATATGTAACTTCCTCGTCGATGTTGGCAGTTCGTGATAACGGACAAGTGTCTTCCTGGACTTTGGTTTGGGTTTGTAGCCTCCTCAAGTTGAAGAGCTTTCCATCAGTCTGGTATATTAAGTCAACTCTGATGTCACCATCTCGGAAGGCATCCGTTGGCATAGCAGAAAACATCACACTAAGAGGGTGGGGGTTAGCACGCAGCCCTGCTTGACGCCATTTGAAAGAGGGATGGCTGTGAGTACTGTGCATCATCCTGCACTCTTTCCTACATACCGTCATGGAACTGCCTGACCACTGAGATGAACTTTGAGGGACACTTAAACTTGGCTATGATCTTACACAACCCTTCACTACAGACAGTGTCAAATGTCTTGGTCAGGTCCACAAATAGGGTGTGGTGGCTGACATTCTGCTCCTGACATTTCTCTTGGAGCTGCTTTGCAGCGAAATTCATGTCCACAGTGCTGCGACCCCCTCCTGAATCTGCATTGACTCTCAGGTGGCAAGCCTTGCTCCAGGTGCTGATTGAGACGGTTGAGTAGGATCGTGGGCAGAGCCTTTTCAGCGATGGTTAGCCGTGAGATGTCACGGTAATTGTCACATGTTTTCCGGTCTCCTTTCCGCTTGTAGAGGTGAACCTTAGAGCGTCATTGAATACTTGCGGAAGTTTCTCTTGGTTCCTCATGGACTATTGATAAGTTGTATGAATGTTGTATGATAAGATAGGTTTGCGCGAAGCCCGATTGACCTTCATAGATAAGATTCTTTTTTTTTTTTTGTTGTTTCTTTGTTTCTGTAAGAGTTTACAATAGGTTTTGACAGAAAAGACAAAATAGAAGTTGGTCTCTAATTTGAAGGATTTTATGAAAAGAGGAATAAGTTTGTCTTCCTTAGATTTTGGTGGAAAACGTTTTGTTTTGTTTTGGCTTTTTTTTGTTTGTTTGTTTGTTTTTGTTTTGTTTTTTTCTAAAACACAAATCATATAAGTATGTGAATGTACTGATGATTATTGAACGTGGTGTGCGTGCGTGTGTGTGTGTGTGTGTGTGTGTGTGTGTGTGTGTGTGTGTGTGTGCGTGCGTGCGTGCGTGCGTGCGTGCGTGTGTGTGTGTGCGCGCGCGCGCGCGTGTGTGTGTGTGCATGTGTGTGTGATTGTTTCTGTGTGGTTGTGTGTGTGTGTGTGCGTGTATGTGTGTACGTGCAAGCATGCGCGCTTGCGCGCGGACAGGCGTGCGCATGCGTATGTATGTGTGTGTGTGTGTGTGTGTGTGTGTGTGTGTGTGTGTGTGTGTGTGTGTGTGTGAGCGCACGAGCGCGCGTGCGCAACTGTGTATGTGTGTGTGTGTGTGTGCGTGCGTGGGCGCGCGCGCGCATGCGTGTGTGTTATTTTTTTTCTTCTTTCTTTTTTTCTGTCTTGTCTTTTGTTTCCCTTGTCTCTTTCTTTTCCCTTTTTTTCTTTTGTTGGGGGTTGGGGGTGGGGGGGGGGGGGGGGGGGGATTAAGGAGAGGGGATTCAGGGACGGGTCAGGGACGGGGCAGCAGTTTACCTATACATTGCCTCCATCAAAACTGGACGTGGCTGCATGTGGAGGAGGAGCCCCGGGTCAAAAACAAAACAACCCCGGGTCAAACCAAAAACAAACCAAACCAACCAAACCAAACAACCAAACCAACAGCCACATCTCACCTGTGCAGCTCCTCCCCCAGGAGGTAGGTCTTCTTGTAGGTGGACTTGAAGGCTGACCACTGGCCGTCCAGCTCCAGCACACGGCCAGAGACCGCTACTGCCAGCACCGCCAGCACCACGACTGACCGCATCTTGCTGCACGTGCACACACACACACACACACACACACACACACACACACACACACACACACACACACACACACACGCATGCATGCACGCATGCACGCACGCACGTACGCATGCAGGCACGCATATACGCACGCACACACACGCGCGCACGCATGCATGCATGCTCGCGCACGTACGTATGCAGGTACGCACACACGCACGCGCACACACACACACACACACACACACACACACACACACACACACACACACACACACACACGTACGAACGCACGCACGCACGCACGCACACACACACACACACACACACACACACACACACACACACACACACACACACACACACACACACACACACACATATGTAGGGGTAGTGTATAAGTGGGAGGAGAGGGTGTCTACCAAGTTAATTCAAATCCTCAGCCGCCGTCGCGAAATGGTTAGCGTCTCGTCTGGGAGGTCGTGGGTTCAATTCCCATCAGAGTCACGTGGGATTTTTTCTGCTCTGACGGATTCCTACCCAGAGTTGAGCTTGCTACGCTGTCAGCTGTGAAGACTGGGACCACATAGTCAAGTTTCATTCAATAAATGGAAGCGTCTCTGAGAGTGTTGCAGGTGTATGTATGTATCTCTCGGGCCTGGTTGACGCCGGGTTATAGTGTGAAAGTAAGCGTACAGTACAGCCCTGTCAGGCAGCTTCAGGCCAGAATGGAAATCCATGACATCATCTTCATCACCCTCATTCTCATCGATCAGCATTTAAAAAAAAAAAGTCTCAAATTCAGTGGCCCTTCATGCCCCTGCTCTCACGGTGACCTCAGTTTTGATGTCTTTTTCCATGTCTATGGCTTTGGTTTGATTCCGTCGGGGTCACCGGTATCGGCAAATTTATGGGGGCTGTCGTTGGACGGACGTGGTGGCGCCCTCCGGAGGAGAGAGCTCATTCACGCCGGCTCCGCGACTTAGCAATTATTGTCGTCAGTAGGGGGCTGAGCAGGTGGTGAGCTGCGTATGCTGGATCAGAACAGGCACCACTGTACACCATCGAAGCAATGCAGTGTCTCCTCCGATGGGTTGCCTCTTGACGACTTGACAAAGACCAGCCCCCGTGGGTGCCGAGCTGTGACGGGTCGGGCCAGACTGGGGTTCTGGACGGGAAGCTCGGAATGAGCCGCGTGGGTGCAATGCCACTGAGGTGGCACAGAAGATGGGACCAAAAATCCTCTCTCTCTCTCTCTCTCTCTCTCTCTCTCTCTCTATATATATATATATATATATATATATATATATATATATATATATATATATATATATATATATATATATATATATATATGTGTGTGTGTGTGTGTGTAATAATATATATATATATATATATATATATATATATATATATATATATATATATATATGTATGTATGTATGTGTGTATGTATGTATGTATGTCACGCCCAGACTGGAATCCAATCCAGTCTGGAATCGGTCTAGTCCAAACTGTTAAAAATAGAATCTCTATATCTGCCTAGGCCGTCTCGTTAAGATTCTAGTTTGGACCAGCCGCCGTGGCGACGTATTGTTGGTTAGTTGTCGCGGACTCCCGGCTGGTTGAGGTCGTGGGTTCGAATCCCATCAGAGTCATGTGCATCTTTTTTTTTCTGCCGGCTCCTACCCAGAGTTGAGTCGGAATGAGCGTTCTGTTTGGGTGCACTGCCTCTGAGGTGCGCAGAGGTTGGGACAGTGAAAAAAAAATATATATATATGTTTATATATATATATGGCTTGGTATACAATGTTGTGTGTGTGTGTGGGACACTGTTCTCTTTATATAATTGCAGGATATGTTTGAACAGATTTTTTTTTAAATTGGCGTTTTCTAGTTTGGACTAGATTCTAGTTTGGACTAGACTTTTACCAGCCCATACTAGAACTTCAATATGGCCCAGTCCATATCAAGATTCCAATTTGGTCTAGCAAAAGTCTTGTCCAAACTGGAATCTTAATACGGCCTAGGCCATATTGAGATTCTAATTTGGACTAACCGCTAGTCCAACACACACACACACACACACACACACACACACACAGACACATATATATATATATATATATATATATATATATATCTAGAGAGAGAGAGAGAGAGAGAGAGAGAGAGAGAGAGAGAGAGAGAGATTCTGTATATTTTTAACTTTTGGATGTTTTGAAAATACTGCATTTCACTCTGCTTGGTAACACAAATATGAACAAATATCAGTGTCTGAGTGAGCAGGTGGCACAGTCGTTGCGTTACTGACACCTGACTCAGAGCACAGTTCAACGTTCTTTGCCCCTCTAAGTGTTGGACCGAGTAGTGTTCAGCCTGTGTGGTGAAACCCTATATACACAGCAACACAGCCGCAACACTCAGCAGTCAGTCAGTCGGTCCGTTTGAAACAGTTTGACTGCCAGTGGTGACGATGGATTCTGTCCCAAAGAACGATTTTATGAAGAGATCAACAAAATTATCCGAACGCTAGATCAACGGAAACGGGACACATTTTGCGTTTCCCAAGAAAAATATCACAAGATTGTGTCTGCACTGAAACTTGAGAAGCTTGCCAAATGTGACGATGGCCCAAGTTTGAATACTGGGCACCAGAAAAAAAAAAACCCTACAAGCTCGAAGTTGTTGGAAATCGGGACATTGTGTTCTGCAAAAGTCAGAGTTGTCCTCTGGTGACAAGAGAGGAGTTGTTCCACACAATTTTGCGGTGCCATGAACGCGTCGGACATGCAGGCCGTGACAAAACATGAGCCGAAGTCAGTGGAAACTACGCTGGAATAACGCGTCGAGCTGTAGACGTGTTCTTGGAAGACATGTGTGAGCTGTGGCCAGCGACAAGTTGTGAAGCTTTTGTCATCAGGAAAACCAATTGACATTTCTGCACTGTGTGTGCAAATTGATCTGATCGACTTTCGTAGTCGTCCGAACCAGGATTTCAAGTGGATATTGCACTGCAGAGACTGTTTTTTTCTGAGTTCAGTTGGGGTGACCCTCTCGTTTCCAAGTCAGCAGCAGAAGTTGCAGGACACCTGCTGGAACAGTTTTCAATCTTTGGACCACCCCGAATTCCGCAGAGCGACAACGGCCGCGAGTTTACCGCAAGCGTTATCAAGGAGGTTTGTGAACTCTGGCCTGGAAATGTCGTCATCCACGGACGCCCAAGACATCCGGAAAGTCAGGGTAAGTAAGATGAGCGCTCTCTTTCTCTCTCTCTCTCTCTCTCTCTCCCTCTCTCTCTCTCTCTCTCTCTCTCTCTCTGTCTCTGTCTCTCTCTCCCTCTCCTCTCTCTCTCTCTCTCTCTCTCTCTCCCTCTCTCTCCTCTTCCTCTCTCCTCCTCTCTCTCTCCTCTC
>JADBJO010007755.1:70000-77500 GCA_016801955.1 Conus betulinus
AAGAACACGTAATAAACCAATTTTGTTCCTAGCCTTTTCTACAAGGAAATTTATATGTTTACTCCAAAAAAAGTTTATAGTGGAAGATTACTCCGAGAAACTTAACTTGTTTGTTTGGGTATATCAAATTATTATCAACCCTTATAGAGATAGCTTCTCTGCCTTCAAACGCAATTGTTTTCTTTGTAAAGACAACAAAGACAGTTTTTGTGAGCAGATAAACCAAACCCATTTGATTTCATGTAATGAAAAATATTGTCAACTATTTCCTGATACTGTTCAATGATTTTCTTTCTTTTGGTTTGTTGTTTGGAAAAAATTGCAGTTTACATTTCTCCACAGAGCAATATCATCTGCATATAGAGCTAATGTGGCACCTTTTGTATTAACCTGTTTAATATCGTAAAGCATTAGCGAGAAAAGTGTTGGAGCGATTACACTTCCTTGGGGAACACCCATGTTAATAGTCTTAGAAGTTGATAAAGCTCCATGTAGATTGACTTGGATAGTTCTGTCCGATAAGAAAGCTTTTAGAAATGGAAAAAAACGACCTCGTATTCCTACTTCATGTGCTTGAACAACATTTAGAATGCCATACTGAATCGTAGGCTCTATGAACATCAAAGAACGTTGCAAGGGTCGAATAACGCTTGGCAAGAGCTTTTTTCACATTTGAGGATAAGTGGACAATGTGGTCTGTGACTCCTCTACCTTTCCTCCTAAAACCAGCCTGGAATAAAGGCAAGACTCCATTTTTTTCAAGGAAATGTTCTATTCTGTTTTTCATGATTTCTTTCAAAAAGTTTCCAATGTGAGGTGTTAAAGAAATAGGTCGAAAACTAGAGGGAAGAGTTTTAGGTTTTCCTTTTTTAAGGATTGGGATGACAGTAGCTTTTTTTCCAATCTGTAGGGAGCATTCCAGTATTCCAGCAAATCTGAAAGAACTCCAACAACTTTGATAACAGACTCTCAGGAAAATGCTTAATCATGTTATAGGAAATAGGATCCGAACCAGTGGATATCTTACCCGGTTTTACACGTTTAAGTGCGAAACAGAGTTCATGCATTGTTAAGTTTGTGTTTATATATAAAGTGTTACTTTCTATATTAGTCTGCTCAATGTTTTGGAATTTATCCTCAAACTCCTTTCTACGAATTTGTTCAGATTGAGATAAACACTCAGTCTGACTCATTGAAGCAAAAGTTTCTGCTAATAATTCAGCTTTTCTTTGTTAGTTCTATAAATTTTATCATTAACATGCAGAGCAGGCTGAGGGAGATGAAATGTACCCCTTGATTTTTTTAATTTCTTTCCATAATTTAGAAACGTCATGTGGATGTTTTAGAGCAAGTCATGATCAATTACCATAATACTACTTTTTTTTTTGCAAGAGCTACTGTTCTGTTACTATAGTTATTAGCAATTTTGTATTTACAGTGGAGTTCGTTTACTACTTGGGGTGGCTGTGAATGACGACTATTCATCCAGTTTTGAAATGCCTCTGTTTTCATTTTTTACGGCCAACTCACATGAGGAGTTTCCACCAAGGGTTTGAGGCTCTCTTTGGATGGTCTTTAAACTTAATCTTTGGAATGGCACGATCTGCTGCTCTCAGAATAAGATTTCGTAAATCTACATATTGTTTTCAAGATCTTCTACTGATTCTATGTTATGATTAAAATTGAGCTTAAGAGAACCAGTAATTAGAGTCTGGGCAAAAAGGTCCCAGTTGGCTTTATCTTCGTTGTATTTTGTATGTCGAGGGTATGCTCAGTTCTCTCTGGACACACTAAGATCTGAACTTCAACAGGAAGATGGTCACTACCCAGTGGTGACTGAATGACATTCCACGTGCAAAGTGGAAAAATACCGGAGTTACTAAGGACAAATCAATTGATGAATTTTTCTGATCAGAACGATCAGCAATTCTGGTGATAGACCCGTCATTCAGTATCGTTAGATTAGCATTTTACTAGTGTTGGCGAGATATTCATTATTGTTTGTGATATTTTTAGAGTTTTCGGACCATAGAGCATGATGGGAATTGAAATCACCCAGAATATCCACTCTTTGTTTGAATCTAAATCTAAATCTAAATCGGTATACATGTCCCTAGGTGATTATGTTTCCCCATTGTTTCAGAACTGCAACCTGTCTCTTGATGGTATTGCCCAGGTTCCATGTTGTTCATACCCTTCGTGGTTGTCAGAGCAGGCTGAAATAATCTACTCTTACGGAGATTTAAATAAAAAAGATAATCCTCTGTTACTATCATCCTATGCCAAAGACTTGATAGACAGGAAATACGATTCCCATCTACACATTTTCACGGATGGTTCTGTTTTAGATTCTTCCGATGTTGGGGCTTCCTTTGTAATACCAGCGCTTAGCATCAGAAAGAAATTCCAAATTACGAAAGGATGTTCTATATTTACAGCAGAGTTATTTGCTATTTGAAAAAGCACTAGATTTTATACTTGACATGCCCGTTATACATAGACAAATACTTATACTATCGGACTCAAAATCAGCGCTTACGGCTTTACATTGTCAATCAAAATCTAGTCGTTCAGACTTGGTGTGTGAGATCTTATTTCTCATTCATCAGTTAATAACCCGGGGTATCGATGTAACTCTGTTATGGGTTCCAGGGCACTCTAGTTTACGTGGCAATGATTTAGCTGACTTTTATGCTAAGGAAGCTGCAAGAAATAAATCTGATGTTTTTGAATTGTGATATCCTTCTTTCTTCATCTGAAGCTATCCACATTCTGACAAGTTCAATCTGGAACATAAGACAGATACAATATCTGGAAGATTCAGCTCGGAAGCACAGATGGGATATGACGAAACCAACAAGCAAATGCTGTAATCCTCCAGGGCCAATCCCAAATCGTAACCTTGTACATAGGCTGCGGGTTAATGGTTGGTTAGGTAGGTATTTAAAACCGGCACCTGCTTGTGCATGTGGTCAGACTCTCGATATCCCTCATTTTTTTATTTGACTGTACTAGTACAAAAAATCACTTTCAGCCTCTTCATGATAAGATGAAGTCCTTCAAGCTTCCGTTGACTTTGTCAAGTGTTTTTTAATCCCAGTTATGAGAACGGCTGGAGCCTGGCAATGTTGGCTGTTACTCTTATTAAATCTCATCCACTTGGAAGATATTTTTAATTCTTCCACCGCCCCACCCTCTCCTCGATGCCTCCCTCCCCCCTAACAGGTTTTGTTTGTTTGTTTGTTTTTTTAGAACCAATTCGCGAATTTTTGAAACGTTAAAATCTTATTCAAGGCATATTCCATATCAGTATGGTTCGGCGTCTAATTTGCACGTAGAGCAAGGCTTTTTTTCATCCCCCCCCCCCCCCCCCCCCCCCCCCCCCCCCCCCCCATCTTCCTCCCTCTTCTCCCCTTCCCCAATCCATATACACCCATAAGCTGTTCGACTCTTACGAGTAATATGTCAGCAGTTCCATACTTTAATGACCCTTTGACTACCATGTATTGGATATACATGTAGTCACACAGAATTGGTGTTTCTGAATCCGGTATATATGGGCTCTCAGTGTGTGTGTGTGTGTGTGTGTGTGTGTGTGTGTGTGTGTGTGTGTGTGTGTGTGTGTGTGTGTGTGTGTGTGTGTGTGTTTGTGTATGTGTGTATGTAGAAATTATCTCCTCTATAGGCTTATTGCTTTGATGTTTGGACAAACGAACGAATGAACGAAGTTTAATGCTGTTAGGCTGTAAAAGCCCTTAAGCAAATCGGCGGGATGTACAATAACAAAACGCGACTCAATTTCGATTTTATTAACATGGAAACCACAGCAATATCCTGTTTTTTTTTTTTTTTCACTTTACGTGATGAAATCATGAACGAGAAAATGTCACTGGTGTTCACTGTCAGTTCTGTAGACGACGGTCACCCCAGGTAAAACTGGATCAGTCCGTGGACAGCGTGCAGCACATGCTTGGGTCTCTGCATGCTTCGTGTTGCCGATGCGTCTTCCTTTCCAAATGCAGGACAATTTAAGACATTCCTCTTATGACATGTGTCTTTCTTCCTGGTTGTTAAACCAGAAAAAAAGCGATCGTCTTCCGAACACGGATCGCAGGAAATATTCTTGAAGGTCGTCGTCTGATTCACACAGCAGCACTTACATCATCCGTTTGATGGAACACATCCTTCCGAAATACTTTTTTTTGTCTATAGCTTGCTCCAAACTTGTGTCGATGTCCGACTGGTGGATTTCTGGGCCCCTGCTGTTGCGCACCGACGGATCGGGGTGCGAGCACCGAAGCGTATCCTGAATGGGCGTGGATGTGTATGTGCGTGCGCGCGCGTATGTGTGCGTGCATGCGTGTGTTTATGAGAGTGAATGCATGTGTGTACGAGTGCTCGAGTATGTGTGTGTGTGTGTGTGTGTGTGTGTGTGTGTGTGTGTGTGTGTGTGAGTGTGCAAGTTTGAGTGTATGTGAGGGTATGGTGTGTTCGTATTGAGATGCGTGTATTTGTGTATTTATGTAAGTGCGTACTTTTGTGTGTGTGCGCGCGGGCACGCGCGTCCGTATGTATGTGTATGTGTATGTGCGTGAGTACGCACGCGCGCATGTGTGTGCGCTTGTGTGTGTATGTATGTGTGCGCGCGTATTTTGGTGTGTTAATTATGCTTCTTTGCTTTGAATGAAAAACGTTGGTATTCTGTTCATAATGTTTTCTTAAGCAGTAAACTTTATGTGCGTGTGTGTATCTGCATGTGCGTGTGTGTGTGCGTCCATGTGTGTGTGTGTATGTTTGTCTTAGGTGTAGTTCCAAAATTTCTTTCAGAAGTCTGAGCCACACACCCAGACACCAAGATGGTGGTGTTGGCCGAGTCAGGAGGGAAAGTTGGAACGGGGGCGCGGACGGGGGGGGGGGGGGGGGGGGGGGGGGGGGGGGAGGGGGAGTGTTCAAATTTTCTTTAATCGGTCTTACCAGTGATATATTGCTTAAAAAATAATAGGGTAGAGGTTGTGGTGGGAGAGGGAAAGGTAAAGGAAAAATGACCCCTTGGATGTCGCATACGCATACAGACACAGACACGCGCGTGCTCTCTCTCTCTCTCTCTCTCTCTCGCTCTCTCTCTCTCTCTCTCTCTCTCTCTCTCTCTCTCTCTCTCTCTCTCTCTCACACACACACACACACACACACACACACACACACACATATATATATTTATATATATATATATATATATCTTTTGACCTCCCTTGCATTCTAAAGTGGATCCTCAAGCATAGGCCAAAAGATTTTCCCCTTCATGTTATACTGGTTAAATAATGATTTTTAGTTTTTTCAGGAACTTATTTCCTTACCACACTTTCTTTTTAGTTTCACTTTTTTTTTTTTTACTCTTCGCTGGCTGCTTTGGGGTGCTGTTGGATTCTGTTTTTTTGAACCCTTGGTGGTGAGAACACCGGAGGATTGTAGACAGTGGCGTATCTATTTTTGCCAAGGGAGCGCATGTTCCTAAAATCGTGCTTCTCTATCGAAGAAAAGACGTTGGTAAAAAGGGTACAGTTGGGTTTGTCTCCAACTCCTTTCACGGTAAATACAGTAACTTATTAGTAAAACGTGTTATATGCAAAGTATGTTTCCGTCATTTATTCCATTTCTTTTTAAAACAGTTCGAATTCATGTGGCAGACACATCCACCGTTAATGCATTTCAATATCTTTGAAAGGAATTAAACTTTTTTACTTCCTTCTTCTCCCTTTCGGTCCCCTCCCGACTCTTTTCGCAAGCGACTTTTCCTTTAAACTAAATCGACTAGGATTATGTCTTCCAAAGTGGACACTGTATTTTGTACTACACACGTCTGCGCTCTCTCTCTCTCTCTCTCTCTCTCTCTCTCTCTCTCTCTCTGTATCCCGTCTGCTCTTTTTCTTCATTTTGCTCCGAACTCTGTGGTCACACTTTTTATGGCATTTAGGCATTCAAATCAATAGTTTCATTTCTTTTTCTCTCTTTTGATTTTGTTTCAAATTTTGTCTGTCTTTTTATATTAAACGATGCCTTTGTCAGCTAAGTTGGTGAGTTTCGTTGTGTAGCTGGTCTTGTTGTTTGTATGGAATTGTTCCAGCAAACTGTGGTGCGTGTGTGCGTGCGCGTGTACGTGTGGGTACGCGCGCTTGTGTGTTTTGTCACACCATTATCGCATGTCCGAGGCATTGACTTCCTAAACACCTAACAGCCACTGACCTCTCATGAACCACGGTGTCCCCACCCCCAAACCCACCCTCCTCCCCAACCTCCTCTGGTCTCTCTCTCTCTCTCTCTCTCTCTCTCTCTCTCTCCCTCTTTCCATATCCCCTCCTCCTTCACCAACCAACACCTCTTTTTCGCTCCCCCCCCCCCCCCCCCCCCCCCCCCCCCCCCCCCCCCCCCCCCCCCCCATCTTGAATCTGCGGGTCGCATTGTCATTGCTCCAGGCAGATACAGAGGACATGCTTTTGGAGCCCAGGCCGTTGCAGGGAGAAAAACAAGAGATGGGACCCCCCTTGCTAGTGATTTGGACTCGTGGAGAAGCAGTGTGCTGTTGAATCAAGAATTCGTTGGGTCCACACACCCTCCCTTTCCCCCTCCCCCGTTTGCCCTCCCCCTCACCGGATGTCAGAAGCCAGGTTAGGGGAACAGCCACTGCAGACAGTGAACTTACAACCCTGTATTCTGAACACAAGCATTTAAAGAAAAGAAGAAGAAGTAGAAGGAACAGAAGAAGAAAGAGAAACAGACAAGAAGAAGAGGAGGAGGGGGAGAAAAAGAAGAAGAGGAAGGATAAGGAGGAGGAAGAGGAGGAAAAAAAGAAGAAGAGTAAGAAGAGGAGGAGGAGGAGTAGAAGAAAGAAGAAGTAGGTGGAGGAAAAGTGAAGGAGGAGGAGGAGGAGAAGAAGGAGATGAAATTTGCACGCACGTTAAATCCTATTTCGCCCTTCGTCCTGGAGTTGTCCATCGTGTGTGTTCTCTCTCTCTCTCTCTCTCTCTCTCTCTCTCTCTCTCTCTCTCTCTCTCTTCTCTCTTTCACAGACACACACACACGCGCACACACACACACACACACACACACACACACACACACACACACACACACACACACACACACACACACACTCAGAGAGAGAGAAAGCGAGAGATACACAGATAGACAAAGGGTGAATGCACATTGGTGTGTTTAAGCAGCATCTCCGAAGACGAACTTAATGGCAGGATTGAAAATGGACATACAGGCACTCTCTCTCTCTCTCTCTCTCTCTCTCTCTCTCTCTCTCTCTCTCTCTCTCTCTCTCACACACACACACACACACACACACACACACACACACACACACACACACACACACACACACACACACACACACACACACACACACACACACACACACACACACACACGCACGCAGAGGTACATATTCATGCATGCACTCACTCTTTTTCTCACACACACACACACACCACCACCACC
>JADBJO010007755.1:82500-95000 GCA_016801955.1 Conus betulinus
ATCATTAACATCATCATATTATTATAATTAACATCATCATCATCATCATTATCAACATCATCATGTTGTTGTTTTTCAACTTGATTTCAGCCCTTGGGTGACTTTAAAGGTTGACTGGACTTATCATTAAGAAATCAGGATCTGTAATTTTCTCAACGACTCATTTGTAGAAAGTAGGTTGCTGCTTTTTAGA
Source organism: Conus betulinus (assembly GCA_016801955.1). NCBI lineage: Eukaryota > Metazoa > Mollusca > Gastropoda > Neogastropoda > Conidae > Conus > Conus betulinus. The sequence goes on from JADBJO010007755.1 coordinate 82,694, forward strand.
GAGATCATCTGGCACAGATGGGTAGGTTTTTTTTTTTTTTCCACTGATCATCTGCGAGAGAGAGAGAGAGAGAGAGAGAGAGAGAGAGAGAGAGAGAGAGAGAGGGGGGGTTTACCTTTGTCAGTTAACCTTCCGCAGTATTATTGCTTCTACAATGCCGTTTGACCACCCGTGGAACATCGGTGACAACGTCATCTTCTGATCGATTGTAAAAGGATCATAGATAACCTTACAGTATGACGCGCAAGTAAAACTCGGTGATGAATTTGTCAAATATCCGTTGGTGATAACTTTGTCGTCAAATCATTTCTAGAAAGTCAATGATAACTTTGTCGTCTAATTTTCCCTTTAAAAAAAACCTCAGTGATAACTTTGTCGTCCGATAATTTGTAGAAAATTAGAAAACAATATTGTCATCTGATCATCTGTGCATAATCAGATTTTTTTTTTTTTTTGTTTGACTATACGTAGAAAATCGCTTATAGCTGTGCCTTCTGGCTATTTCTAGAAAATCAGTGATGATTGTGTCATGTCACCATCTGCAAAAAAATCAGTGAGAACTTTGACGCCTGTCCATCACTAGAAATAACTGTGTAAATTTGCAGAAAGTCAGGATCACCTTGTCGATAGATCATTTCTAGAAAATCGGTGATCGGTTCGTTGTCTGTATAACTACAGTAGATCAGTATAACTTTGCCTGCTGTCCATTCGTGGGAAATCAGAGATAATTTTGTCGTCTGTTTGCAGAAAATCAAGTGCAGAACTCAATGATGACTTTTGTCGTCTTGTTTATCTGTAGAAAATTAGTAACTGAGTTTGTCGTGTAATTACGTGTACAAACTCCAATTGTCCGACCATCTTTGGAATATTTGTTATAACTTTGTCATTAGTTCGTCGGGGGAATGCATGTGATAACATTTTTTTGTGAATTATAACCTTCACGTCTGACAACACACACACACGCACACACACACGCACACACGCACACGCACACACACACATACACACACACAAATTTTAGGTTCATATCTACGAAGTTTATAATAAAATGTACCAGATTACTCTGCATCTACTACATGATTCAACACACCAACAGATATTGCTATTGATAAAGACATCAATAGTAATGAACGAACTACAGAACATGGACACAACCATTTTACATTGTAATAGAAATCTACAGTCGTTACAAAAGACAGATATGGTCAACTGATTCAATCAGTTCTTGTTGCCAGAGAAATCAACGGTGACAAATTAAGTGATTATGACCATAAATTGGACAAATAAACTGGAAAGAACATTAACGAAACATAATTATCACAATGAATTAGCTAGATAGACGAAAGCCGTGCAGAGTGGAAAAAAAAAAAGATTGCAGTACTGAAATGGCAAGTTAAACTGAACACAAAATATTTGAAAACAATTACAAAGACAGAAATAAAGAAGTAAGATAAACAAAAAAAAAAATGCTGTGTTAAACAGATAATACCAATAATGACGATGCACTGATGCAATAGAATAACTACGCCATCAGTAGCAAACCATCGATATGATAATGACTAATTCGTCGATAGATCAAAACAGCATCAATCAAAAACACTAGCAATCATAGTTGTAAAATGTACTGAAAGAAAAGAAAACAATGATGATTACAAACATGTTCTAGCCAAATACGCAGGAAACGCCACCAACCGATAAAATGGGGGAAAAAAAGATCTGTATAGGAACAGAAAAACAATGACCATTATGAGAATTTGGCCAGAGAAAGTGAAAATAAGAAAAAAAAAAAGGTCATTTGATTAAACAAATATAAACAGAGTTCAAAGCCAAGTATAAACGATCAGATGGTGGTGTAAACACTTAATGTACTAACCAAAAACAACTACAGCTGTTTAATCAAACACTTTCTGTTTAATGTCACATAAATGACTTTATAAAACTGCCATTGTCTTTACGTACTGCCAAAACCAAAGATTTTGTTCGGTTTTATATTTGGTGATCAAGAATCCATCGTAATGTGCGTGTGCGTGTGTGTGTGTGTGTGTGTGTGTGTGTGTGTGTGTGTGTGTGTGTGTGTGTGTGTGTGTGTGTGTGTGTCCCTAGAGTAGTGGATGTGATAATGATTTCTTTTAGCAAAGAGACCACCAGCACCTCACAAAAGGAGTAAAGCAGAGGAAAAAGGTTTAGAAAGCCTGAACAACTGTGTCATAAGGACAGAAAAGGAAATATATGGGGAAAGGACAGAAAAGGAAATATATGGGGAAAGAACAGAAACGACAGCAACAACAATTCCACAGACAAGCAAATGAGAAAACCAAATAAAGTAGAGTAACAGTGACAGCGCAGGAACATTCTTTGACCTCCCACTAGAGAGAGAGAGAGAGAGAGAGAGAGAGAGAGAGAGAGAGAGAGAGAGAGAGAGAGAGAGAGAGAGAGAGAAAACAAGAAGAAAAGGACACGAAAATAAGAATAAGAACAAGAAGGACAAGAACAATAAAAACAACAAGAAGCAGAAGAGGAAGAAGAATAGCAAGAAGAACAAGAAGAAGAACCAGAAGAACAACAACAAGAAGGAGAACAACAAGAAGAACAAGAAGGGCAACTAGAAGAGGAAGAGAAAAGAGGAGGAGTAGGAAGAAGAAGTTTGTATTGTTGGAGGAGGAGGAGGAGGAAGAGGAAGAGGAAGAGGAAGAAGAGAAGAAGAAGATGATGATGATGATGATGATGATGATGATTGATGATGATGATCAACAGCAAGAAGAAGAAGGAAGAAGAAGAAGAAGAAGAAGAAGAAGAAGAAGAAGAAGAAGAAGAAGAAGAAGAAGAAGAAGAGCAGTGCGCGGAGGAAAAGTGGAAGCAGAAAAAGGAGCAGATCGAAGAGGGGGTTGAAGAGGAGAGTGAGGGGGAAAATCGGAGAAAAACAGAAGAAGAAGAAAAGAAGACAAAAAAAAAGATGGCTGACTTTCTCGGTGATATTGAGAATACAAAAAGAAGAGGAAAAGAAAGAATAACGAGAGAACAGAAAAAAAAAGGAAACAAGGATCCAGAACTGGAGGAACCTCATTCTAACATTCAACTTTCTACTCCAATCCAAACAAACAAGCACAAACAGAAACAAAACAAAACAAAACAAAAAAAAACCCCCAGCCGAGTGCAAGGTGCTGGACGATCAAGACTTCAAGTGGTTTACAGAAAGAGCGCCTACTTGGATATGTTCCTATCTGGACGGGGGATAACGTTTCGAACAGACATTGCATGTACTATGTCACACACGTTCATTTGTACACAATATTTACACACACACAAGATCAGAGCACAAAATACAATGAAGAAAGTTTCCCCGTCACGTTCTCGATTCGTATCTCTTAACCTGCCATGGGTCGTGCATAACGTTCACGTGTCGTATTCTTTCGCATCCCACTCATTCCCCTGACTCGTCAGCTTGTTCCAGTGCCACTGCGTCCTTTCCTTCCCTTTGCGTACACTTTAGTGTATCGTGGTTAGAGACCTAGTTTAACTGATAAGCTGGTATCATTACAGGTTTTCTCTCATGTATCAGGATATGCTCATACAGTCGTTTTTTTTTTTTTTCTTTTTCGATCGAAACAATGAATCCATAGAAGACTATAAATTTTTCTTTAAATTACGAAAATAATGATAGCCACGCACAGTGCGGTGGGTATTTTGCATTGCTCGATGCAGCTTTATGAGATATGTTTTGAGTTGTAATTGTTATACCTTTGTTCTTCCTTTGTTCCCAAAGCGAGGAAATGCTAGAAGCCTAAAAAAAAAACTTGTGTTAAGAAATTAACTAATTTTTGCTGGAATCGCTTAAGTCGTTTTCTCTTTTTAACTGCTAAAACAAAATTGTAGATGATTTAAGATGTTTAAAATTTACAAAAAAATTGAAAATGTTTTAATGATGATCAAACTATGAATTACGAAAAAAAAAGCATCAGTTCCCAAACTGCCGTCATCACTACTTCATCACGACAAAACAAGAACTGTTTCAGATTAAATATTGACGTGTCACGGAAGCGAAATGGTTCTAAGACATGAGTAACAAACACAAATCCAGAAAGACAGAGTTAACAGAGTTAGTATCACACAGTCCAGCTTCCCTTTGAACCCCAGCTTTCACGTCGGTTGCGAGCAACAATAACAATAACAACAATGACAACAACACCCCTCTCCTTCTCCAGACCGTTAGCGCGCACGATACTCTTCATACTCTCTCGCCAGGGAGACTCCTGCGGATGTTCAAACAGACACAGGGATTTGAGACTTGGTTTACCGCTCTGGTAGCGGTCGAGCACACTACACAGCTGATGTAAAGCTCTATATCGATCAATCACCTTATACAGTTGACTTGCGAGTCTGACTTTGATTCTTCACACCATACAGCTGACTTACAACCTGTGATAATGAAGATCACATTGAACTATTGATTCACAACTCGGGTACTAATCGACCACGCTATACAACTGATTTGCAACACGTGGATAGTGACGATCACATTATACAATTCTTGTGCCACGTGGATACCAATCGATCATTTTATAGAACTGATCTGCAAAGTGGAGATGGATCGATCACATGTATACAATTTATGTGCAAGGCGGACACTAATCGATCACATTATACAAATGATCCGCGGCAAGATCACATCATGAAATTTCAAAAATTAGGTGTGCTTCGTCTAACGATTCAACAGTCACTGTCAAGTCACGACTACTACGGACTGCAGAGAATCACAACCATTTCCATTTCATCAGCGTCTGTCAGGAGAGAGCAGGGAAAGGTTTCAGCCATGTGTCAGGTCTGTGCAAACGAAACTGAAAGGAGGAAACAATGAAATCCGGCTGAGAAAGCATAGCAGTGCGTTTCTGTGTCAGACGTCAGGAGAGGGAGGAGAGAAATGGAGGGGATATGATGTTTTCTAACTATGTATGATAGGAGAGGGAGAGTGAACAATGGAGAGAGGGTAGAGAGGTGAGCAATGGGGGGGGTAGGATGTATTCTAACTATGAACGATAGGAGAGGGAGAAGAGTAATGGGGGGGGGGGGTGTAGGATGTCTTCTACCTTTGTACGATATGACAGGGAGACCAGTCTGTAAGGGACGTGGGATGTCTTCTATCTATAGAAAGATACTTTTGGAAAAGACCAAATAAACTAAAGGAGTAAAACACTGTCTTCACAGAAGGGTCCACTAAGCAAAGATGGCGTCCGAGAACCATTGTGCACTGCTGTGCAACTTCTGAATTACAGTGTCGCAGTGACCACTGACTTCCTTCCGCCCTGATCGGAGGAGACGATAAGAGATTCATGTTCACAAAACCAGACAAGAGTTGGCTTTTGAAATGGTGTGTCCTTTTATCGGAGAATGTGCTTAGGTGTGCAGACTTGGAAAATCTGGTGAGCGAACGGGACAGTTACATTCTGTAAACAGGGGACAGAAGAACAACACCAGGTTTATCATAGCAAGGTGTGACAGATGCGGCCAGGGAATGATTTAGTTTCCAAAGGACGGGGTGAGAGAACGAGGGGAAGGCATTGAAGATTTCGCAGAATGGACAGGATGTAAGGACGAGATCAGAGAAGGAACTGTGCCACCGAACCTGGTCTGACACGGAGTGTAAACGTGTGTGATAACAAATGTGAACAAAATGTGCCAGACAGAAACGATGAAAAAGTTCACGAGTGAAAAAGAACGAGCGTGTTTCATGGTAAGTAGGAACGAAGTCGTTGATAATAGAATATCATCAGACAAAATTGATAATAATAATAATAATAATATCTTGTAGAAACAGGCCAAAAAAGGGAGTAAGAGGGGGAGGATATTCTTCATCACAGCCTTGAAGTGTGGCGTATAATTCACGATAGCAAAAAGGACTAGTGAAGAAGTGCGACGGGATAGGAAGATAGCAGGAAGCAGAACGTTGTCTTGGCTAGCAATGCAATGGACAGAAAGACAGTATGAAGCTGTGGAAAGGGGGAATTAAGCAGAGGAAAAAGGGGAAAGGAAATGGAAAGTAGGAAACAGTTTTACACCACCGGTAAAAGGTCAAGGACCAACTTCGATCTTCAGTACTTCAAGGTACACAAATTCAGAGAGAGAGAGAGAGAGAGAGAGAGAGAGAGAGAGAGAGAGAGAGAGAGAGAGAGAATACAATAATGACATTAGACACATGGTATGCAGTGATTCATCTTTCTCCTGTCCGCTGTTCGCATCTGAGCACAAAATCCATGAAAATCAAGGAATATTTACCCATGTCCGAACCAGTTTACTACCAAGCCAAAACAGCGACAGTGACAATACATGTTGCACGTGCAACACGTATCTACAGTCATTATCAATTACTCTGTTTAGAATGACACTGCGTGAAAGAGCCAGTAATTAATTAGGTCTGAAACAGCCATGTCTCCGAGAGACGACGGCTAGAACACGTTGTGGTTATTGGTCCTTGGCTTTTCATCGGTAGTATACTTTAAAGAGGGAGTCGAAAAAACTAAAACCACACACAGAAATCGAGAGGGAACGGTAAGCTCTACTAGAAAGGTGAAACTGGACGTAGAAACTTCAGCAGACTATGCTCAAAATGGAGCGAAAAAGAACGGGCTTAGTGCAGAGTTCTAAGGATTGCAGAGAGAGCAAAAGATGGGTTCCTGCATTCAGTGTTTGTAGAGGTTTGGAGGAATGATGAACACGATGGATATGCGAAAGAGGGAAAGATCGCAAACAGTGTGAGGCAAGAACTGATTTCCTATGACAGACAGGCGGGGCATACCCATACACAAATGTTTTGAGACTGCACCACGGAGAGGAGAGAATAAAGATGCTTTAATATGACATCAGCCAAAACATAAACTGGTCTAAGAGCTTTAAAAAAAATGAAAAGAAAGAAGGAAAGAAATTTGGAGTGCAAGAGAGTAGACCGACACATGACCATGGATTAGAGACAGACAACATAGGGATCAGCGATCCCCTTGATTAAACCACTGCCATACAAGTTAGATTTATGCACAGAAGTCGCCTGAGTGCCTCGCTACACTTCCTGTCTCGGATCACATGACATGCCACTTTGAGGCCATTAACTGAAAAATCTAGCATCTGAACATGGAGTCAAGCACTTGAACTTAAAACGAACAAGGCGCTCTTCTTTAAACACGTACCTTTTACACGTGAAAATGCAGACAATCTTTTTTTCTGAAAAAAAAAAGTCACAAGACCTACGATTTTGGAGCGGTCATCGCCACTTTGACAAAAAATTGTTTACATCTTACCGAACTGTCGTTAACAAACCGTTGCTTTGACGCCATCACAAATCAGATTCCTAGCCATTTAACAAAACAAAACAAAAAAAAAACCGTCTTTTAGCTACAGTGTGCGTCACTTAGTAGGCGAAGATGTGGATCGATTTAAGTCGTTTATCTACCACTTACTCGCACACTGCAGTGAACAGTTATACTCAAGAGACGACTATGCCTTGCTGCTCCTGTGTGAGAAAATCGTCTTGCTGTGCTCATACAAAAATCCCATCGTCGACTTTATCGTCGTGGAGTGGAATGGATGGAGTCGGGCGGTTTCCAACACGAATCGCGCAGTGTGGCACGCCCTTTAACAGTTACTCCGCGTCAGTGAAGAGGCAGTGGCCGGAGAACGTGGAGTACATGTAGCCATGGATGTAAGAAGCCCTGCTCAGCAACACGAGCCACACCTCATCCCCCGACTTGAGGTTCAGGATGGCGGTGTTGGTCGCAGAGGCCCAGTAAGGGATGCTCTCCGCCCAAATGGTGGCCACCATCATCCCGTTCACCACCAGGTCCACCGCCGCCTGAAAACGTTAGCGCCTAGTTGTGAAGCATGTATCTCGAAAGCTGTGAACAAAGTCATCATTATTCATGAAAAATACGTAGTGTGAAAGTGGTTGGCATTTCGAATTTGTCAATTTGGTTGTTTTGTTTGTTGTTGGTTTGTTTTGTTTTCGTTTTTTGTTTTTTTTGTTTTTTTTGTTTGTTTGTTTTTTTGGGGGGGGGTTTTTTTTTGTTTTTTGTTTGTTTTTTTGCTGTCGGGTTGTTGTTTTTGTTTTTTTTTTTTTTTTCCTTTTTCTTCTTTTCGCTTGTTTTGATAGGAAACATAAACAAGAAACGAAAGCAGACAAACAGAGGTATTGGAAAGAAAAAGAAAAGAAAAAGGAATACCTTTAATCGTGACACAAATACCTCAGCTGCTGTTTTAAAAGTTTAGGGACATATTTGAATTCTATTGTGATGGATGTCAGCAGGTCTTAGGCATATCACACACCTCCACAGCCTTCTAACCTCAGTCATGGGCAACATGATAGAGACGATGTAACCAGTCCACTTCTATAGTGGTCCAAGACTTAGTCTACTTCAGGGAGGTCCACCCTCCTCTTTACCTTGTACAGGGTATTGGACAGGGGTTCATGGCGAGACAAATATCTGTGCCAGGTAAGTTCGCAATGCTTGATGACTCAGAGGAGAGGTTCTTATGTGTCAGATCAGGTCATGACTGGCTGCCTGACATCGTTAATTTGCCCTGTATTCTTTTAATGACAGGGGGGGAGCATCTTTCTGAAGCGTTCCTGCTGGAACACTGGCATCATGTGACAGGTTCACTCCACTCCCGAAATCATTCCCTAGGGGGTGAGAAAGAGTAGACGCGCAAACTCCTCCTCCCCTTTCCCCTGCCCCCCCCCCCCCCCCCCCCATCCATCCCCCCTCCACTACCACGCCCTCCCCGACGCCCTCCCCGACTTCTCTCCTCTCTCTCTCTCTCTCTCTCTCTTTCCCAGGAGCGGACCCACACCGACAACTCCCTTTGTTCCAAAATCACTTCCCTCCTTCAAAATTGTCGAAGTGCCCCCAAAGGACGAAAGATATCTATCAAAGCACCCTGGACCTGAACGTGAGGTGGGGATGCTTGTGGATCTGAGCCAGAATTGTTGCCCACGTTTATTTCAGAATCACTCTCACGGGGGAGTGATCTGGGGAAGGGTTCAATAGCGTTCCATGGAATGACTTATAAGCACGTGCCCCAGATTCACCCGCCCTATGTGACAAAGACACTGGTGAAAACCGGCACGTGCTATGTTCACTGCAAGGGGTGTTCTGGACCATGCCCTCAATTGGTCATCGGGGAGTGGATTCGGAAACCGTGTGAGGATTGGTACTGTCTCAGCTCCAGAATCGCACACACACACACACACACACACACACACACACACACACACACACACAACTCCTTTAAAATCCAGGTGCAATGTGCATTGACTGGTAGTAAAGAAACTCTTGGGAGAGCTTCCTTAACAGCAGAAGGTCTTCAGGGAAGGAACCCCAGGTGTTCCGGCCCTGAACTCCTTACTTTTATAAGGGGGCCGGGCCGCATCCAGGTCATGACTCCCAGATACTCTTCTACGACCAACTTTTTCCCCCTGTCGCTGACGGGATTCTAACCCGTAACTTTTGGGTGGGTGGAAGTCTCAGGGCGTGCCTTTTTTTTTTTAGACGAGTGCCTTACCCCATTGCTAACGGGACACCTGTTCTAAGTTGGGGAATTCAAGCTTTATGAAGTTCACTTTTGTTCCTCCTCGACCAGGCCCAGCGGAACTCTTTTCGGCTGCCTCTGCCGTTGCCTTCAGGGTTCTGGTCCTCTCCTTACCTGAAAGGTGTTACTGGAGACACTTTACGAAGTTGGAGTGATTTGGGAACAGAGGGGGGGGGGGGGGGGGGGGGGGTCTGAATTTACTGTCCGGTGAGTGAGTTTGGGCACATGTACTGTCTCACCCACCCGGAAGTGATTTGGGCCATGGAGGGATGACGACACTGATACTCGTATTTTCTGCTCCCAATTTCTATCAGTGGCGCAGTTTTGGCATTCATAGGAGAAAGAGAGAAAACAGCAGTGACTGTAAATCCTGTGTATCTTTGTTCTATAAAACTGTTCTATATTTCTTTTCTTGGTAAAACGTTTCATTTCCTGACTTATTCACGGCATGCCGGTACACAAAATGTGTCACTGACGATCATCACTTAGAGAGGTTTTTTTTTTTCAACGAAATACTATTTATTGAAAAGAACGATTTCTTATTTCCCGGACACGACTTTCCCACGAAAATTTTCTATGGGGGATTTGTTCAATAGCGGGAAGAAGAGTAACAGGTGACTTGCTTTCTTTTGCTCTCAAGAATGTTAAATTAAAAACTCTCTCTCTCTCTCTCTCTCTCTCTCTATATATATATATATATATATATATATATATATATATATATATATATGCTCATGCAGCTAGTGAAGGGTTTTCATATTTATGATATACATTTTCCCATTTACTTCATCTTCAATTTTATTTTTTCTCCTCGATTTCAGATCTTTGCCAAGTCATTACTATAATGATGGGAAGAATAGTTAACCTGCACTTGTTTTCCCCCACTACTTAATTGTTCAGCATATATATATATATATATAGATAGATAGATAGATATCACAAGGCGCCAAGTTGGTACAAAGTGCATCTAAGTTCTCACTTCAACAAAAGTAAAAAAGTGCACATTTTGTGGAGAGTCATATGTGTCTTACGTTGCATGATAGTACCATGGTTTGTATCGATTCATTTTCCCTTTGGCGGTTTTTTGAGTGTTTGTTCCTTTTTGTTTGTATTAAGGGTAACAATTAAGAAGCAAATATCTTGCGGAAAACTTCTCTAAGTCAGAGGCCTTTTTTTCTGTTTGTGTCATAATGACACGGAAATAAAGGCAAAACATGAGTATTGAGAGGAATGTGTTTTTGGCATCTATGTCTTGGGTACAAAATCTGTCTTGTTTATGTCGACGTGATGCCAATCTTTTTTTTTTTTAATGAACCAAAGGCTGGGGTGTGTAGCGTGTGTCTTTCTTGTCGTTATGTGTGTGTGTGTGTGTGTGTGTGTGTGTGTGTGTGTGTGTGTGTGTGTGTGTGTGTGTGTGTGAGTGAGCGCGCGCTCTCGCGCACCTGCGTTGTCAGAGGTTAAATAACGTTGCCGACAAGATCGAGAATTGTTTGTCGTCGAAGTCAAAGTTCAGGATTAGTTTTGGAATCCAATAATACTGTTTGAAATTAATCTAAATTAACTGCTTCTGTGACAGCAATTATGAAACAATCGTTTTATGATAGTGAGGAGGGTAAAAGTGGGTGTGATATGTAGGTTCCTTGTGTGTCTGCTCCTGCCAAAGAACGTACGAATTAATGAGTGAACACTTGGCTGACAACAAAACGGGTTACGGTGCAGATTAAGTGCATCACGAACTTGATGGCTTGAAGTGGTTTTTCGTTTTGCTGTGTGTGTGTGTGTGTGTGTGTGTGTGTGTGTGTGTGTGTGTGTCCTTGGATGTCAGGTTTCGATTTTCAGGATTACAGAGGTGATTTAGGATCCCAAAGGTCCACGACAAACAATCTTTACCACGATTATCGCCCTTTTCGGTGCGAATTCCCGGTGCAGCAGCTCGCGAGAAGTGGTAAGATATAGCTGTATGTCAATGCTTGAAAAAGAATGGCACGCAAACGTTCTTTCTTTTAAAGCAGTTTCAAGATTTATTTTAATTACAGCAAAAGAAGAGCTTTAATGCGAATGACTTGAAATCCTTTGACAAGGTCCTACAGAGCATACACGCTCAGTTTCGTTTGGGAAACTTCGGTTTCTTTCCTCTAAGTCTGAACGGAAGCTTGTAGGATAATTCAACTAAGCCACAATCGTTGCCCTTCTTTTTCTCTATCAGTCAGCAGAATCTTGCAAGACTGCACATGTCAGACCTATAAGTATCTGCTAACTCTGACGATCAACTCTACACTCCTGAAAATATATACTTCTACACTAGAGACTTCGTCGGCAACATTACAAGGAAAATCGGTCTGTTATTCGTGCGTGGCAGAAGCTCTAGTAAGTACGAACAGCCGCGAATTCAAGCAGCAATGCGTCCAAAACAGTTCCACAATACTTCTAGCCGAAGAAGACTCGTACCTGGCAGGTGTTTCTGCAAGTTTTGAGTTTCAACGTGACTGTATGGTGTTTTGTTCTTAACCTGTGCCTGTGGAATCGAGCCGAATAGACCGCGTTTTGTGGCTGATCTACATTTGTGGATTCCAACCAGATTATTTGGCAGACAGTTTGGCATATGTCCTTAGGAAACAAGTTCAATTGCAGTTGGAGAAAGTGGGAGAGAGCTTTCAAGCAAAATTTCCCCGTGGCTATTTTTGACAGCAGTGATGATGGCGTGTAAACGGAGAGAGATACGGTTTGCATCGATGTG
>JADBJO010007755.1:100000-107153 GCA_016801955.1 Conus betulinus
AGGGCACACACATACACACACGCACGCAGCACGCACACGCACACACACACCCACACACACAACACACACACACACACCACACCCCCGCGCGCGCGCGCGCGCGCGCGCGCGCGCCGTTACGCTGACTCTTCATTTTTCATCATCGCTTTTTGTTTGTTTTGTGTTTTTGGTCCTGGGCGTTGAACATTTATATATAATCATATTGAAAATGTCCTAATTTTGCCTACGACGATTGTATTAACGAAGAGACAGACACAGAAAGAGAAGACACTTCTAACTGCACTTCGAGAAAAAATTACTTTAACAAGTTGAAGGGTTCGTTTCTTTCTGCTGCCCTTTTCAAAGACAGACAGGCGGAACAATTGATCCAACTCTAGTTCATGGTGAGTCCCGTTGTCACAAAAAGAATTTTAAAAGATAACAAAAAACTTCAATATTACGTCCAGTTCACTGCATCATTCATTTTTTGATTTATGATTTTTACATTCCTTTTTTTTTTTTAGGTCGCTAATGATAAAAATGTTCGGGGAAGGGGACACCAGAGAAACACAAAGACAGACAATGAGAGAGAGAGAGATGAGAGGACACACACAGCGTACTCACGCACATACACATACACATACGGACGCGCGTGCCCGCGCGCACACACACAAAAGTACGCACTTACATAAATACACAAATACACACGCATCTCAATACGAACACACCCATACCCTCACATACACTCAAACTTGCACACACTCACACACACAGACTTACACACGCACACACACACACACACACACACACACACACACACACACACACACACACACACACACACACACACACACACACACACACACTCATACTCGAGCACTCGTACACACATGCATTCACTCTCATAAACACACGCATGCACGCACACGCACACACACATACGCGCGCACGCACATACACATCCACGCCCATTCAGATACGCTCGGTGTGCTCGCCCCCCGATCCGTCGGTGCGCAACAGCAGGGGCCCAGAAATCCACCAGTCGGACATCGACACAAGTTTGGAGCAAGCTATAGACAAAAAAGTATTTCGGAAGGATGTGTTCCATCAAACGGATGATGTAAGTGTGCTGCTGTGTGAATCAGACGACGACCTTCAAGAATATTCCTGCGATCCGTGTTCGGAAGACGATCGCTTTTTCTGGTTTAACAACAACCAGAAGAAAGACACATGTCATATAAGAGGAATGTCTTAAATTGTCCTGCATTTGGAAAGGAAGACGCATCGGCAACACGAAGCATGCAGAGACCCAAGCATGTGCTGCACGCACGCTGTCCCGGACTGATCCAGTTTTACCTGGGGTGACCGTCGTCTACAGAACTGACAGTGAACACCAGTGATTCATCACGTAAAGTGAAAAAAAACAGGATATTGCTGTGGTTTCCATGTTAATAAAATCGAAATTGAGTCGCGTTTTTTGTTGTTGTACATCCCGCCGATTTGCTTTAAAGGGCTTTTTACAGCCTAACAGCATTAAACTTCGTTCATTCGTTCGTTTGTCCAAACATCAAAGCAATAAGCCTATAGAGGAGATAATTTCTACATACACTAACATAAACACACACACACACACACACACCACACACACACACACACACACACCACACACACCACACACACACACTACACACACACACACACACACACACACCACACACACTGGTAGCCCATATATACCGGAATTCAGAAACAACCAATTCTGTGTGACTACATGTATATCCAATACATGGTAGTCAAGGGTCATTAAAGTATGGAACTGGCTGACATATTACTCGTAAGAGGTCGAACAGCTTATGGGTGTATATGGATTGGGGAAGGGGGGAAGGAGGGAGGGGGGGGGGGGGGGGGAATGAAAAAGCCCTTGCTCTACGTGCAAATTAGACGCCGAACCATACTGATATGGAATATGCCTTGAATAAGATTTTAACGTTTCAAAAATTCGCGAATTGGTTCTAAAAAACAAACAACACAAACAAAAACCTGTTAGGGGGAGGGAGGCATCGAGGAGAGGGTGGGGCGGTGGAGAAGAATTAAAAAATATCTTCCAAGTGATGAGATTTAATAAGAGTAACAGCCAACATTGCCAGGCTGCTCCAGCCGTTCTCATAACTGGGATTAAAAACACTTGACAAAGTCAACGGAAGCTTGAAGGACTTCATCTTATCATGAAGAGGCTGAAAGTGATTTTTTTTTGTACTAGTACAGTCAAAAAAAAAATGAGGGATATCGAGAGTCTGACCACATGCACAAGCAGGTGCCGGTTTTAAATACCTACCTAACCAACCATTAACCCGCAGCCTATGTACAAGGTTACGATTTGGGATTGGCCCTGGAGGAGATTACAGCATTTGCTTGTTGGTTTCGTCATATCCCATCTGTGCTTCCGAGCTGAATCTTCAAGATATTGTATCTGTCTTATGTTCCAGATTGAACTTGTCAGAATGTGGATAGCTTCAGATGAAGAAAGAAGGATATCACAATTCAAAACATCAGATTTATTTCTTGCAGCTTCCTTAGCATAAAAGTCAGCTAAATCATTGCCACGTAAACTAGAGTGCCCTGGAAACCCATAACAGAGTTACAATCGATACCCCGGGTTATTAACTGATGAATGAGAGAAATAAGATCTCACACACCAAGTCTGAACGACTAGATTTTGATTGACAATGTAAAGCCGTAAGCGCTGATTTTGAGTCCGATAGTATAAGTATTTGTCTATGTATAACGGGCATGTCAAGTATAAAATCTAGTGCTTTCAAAATAGCAAATAACTCTGCTGTAAATATAGACATCCTTTCGTAATATGGAATTTCTTTCTAATGCTAAGCGCTGGTATTACAAAGGAAGCCCCAACATCGGAAGAATCTAAAACAGAACCATCCGTGAAAATGTGTAGATGGGAATCGTATTTCCTGTCTATCAAGTCTTTGGCATAGGATGATAGTAACAGAGGATTATCTTTTTTTTTTATTTAAATCTCCGTAAGAGTAGATTATTTCAGCCTGCTCTGACAACACTGGAGTTAACAGTTTTGAAGTCGGAGCTTAAATGGCGAAGAATAAAAACTTAGAAAAAATCAAGAATGCTTTCTTTTCTTCGGACAATTTTAGACATGCTAAACTGCTAGTTTCCAGTAGAGTCGCCATAGCCAATATTTTGCATATAAGTTTGTCTGTAACTTTTGTATAGCTGGCATTCAAACACGAAGTGAATTTCTGTTTCAAGTTTGTCACTAAAAAAAAAAGCGACAATTCCAGTTCTCCGTATTTTTTGGAATAACGGGTATTTGTGAACATTAAAATGTGATACTCCCAGCCTAAACTGGGCAAGTACGTTTGCGGTATGTGTCATCCATAGTACATCCACATATTTCTCTCTTCCAAAATATGTCTTGTATTGTTTGTACACAGAGAATCTACCTCTGGTTTCCAAGTGGTCATACCATCGGAAACAAAAAGAACTATACAACCTTTCCTTAAACTCTTTGAAGAACAGTTTCTCTTGTTCACAACCAAACAACCACACTTGCTCAAAACCCCATTCTCACACAAAACAGTTTGAATTTTTGTGGCCCAAAGTGTAGTTTTCACCTTCATGGCATCTTTACAAGCATATTATAAGATTTAGAGAAAAGATGATCTGGTTGTTTCAATAAAAGAAAGCATTATTTAAGACATTTTGAAATTAGAATTAATCTATAAGGGATACCTGCCTAACTCACCATAGAGCATATCTTTGAGGTTTTATTAGTAACATGTAGCAAACGTTTACACGCAGATAAAGATGAACAAAAAAAAAACTGTTTAAACCAAGATGAACAAGCTCTGTCTGCTCAAACCTTTCAAAGTCCCATACTTCTGCTCCATACAACAAAACTGGAAACAACCTGGGAGTCAAAAAGTTTTACAAATATTTCAGCTGAGTTTACAATCTATTCTGTTTATAAAGGTTTTCAAAATGTCTATTGTACTTTTTCTCTAGCTCTACACTTGTAGAATCTTTCCATTTGCTTCTGTGAAGCTGTGACGGATGGAAAAGTTCAGACCCTAAGAGAGAGAGAGAGGGAGATACACTGACAGGGGAGAAGAGGGAGAGAGGACACGGAACAGGGAGAGAGCGAGAGGTGACAAAGACGAGAGAGAAGACAAGAAAAGCAGAAAAAAAAAAAAATAAAGAAACAAACAAAGAGGATCGAAAGAAGTGGGGGTGGAGAAAGTGCAAAGAGTGAACAGACAGAACAGACAGACATAGTAAATAGGGGTGGGATAGGAGAAGAAGATAATGTGGGGGGGGGGGTGGGAGTGGGGTCGAATTTCATCAGAAGTAAATTCCTGATCTTGGATTCAAAATATCCATACAGAGAAACGACACACTGGTGATTTCTGTCTTCATAATATCGCTCTGAGGACAGCGTCTTTGAGACAAGAACACTTCACCACCTGCACGCTCTCTCTCTCTCTCTCTCCTACACAACTCTCTCTCTCTCTCTCTCTTTCTCTTTCTGGGCAGCTCTCTTACACCTTCTCGCCACTCACTCTCTCATGTCTCTCTCTCTCTCTATCTCTCTCTCTTTCTCTCTTTACACTCTTCCCTCTCTCTCTCTCGCTCTCTCTAGCGCACATCCCCCTCGCACTTCTCTCTCTCTCTCACTCTCTCTCTCTCTCTCTTCTCTCTTCACACCTTTTTGCATACGTACGTTGCGTGCGCACAGAGAGAGAGAGAGAGACAGACCCACAGACAGACAGTACAGACAGAGATAGAGACAGACGAGAGAAACAGATAGACACAGACGCCAAGACCAGGCGACAGGCCTATGGCACATTGAACACACACACACTACACTACACACCCACACACACCCACACACACACACACACACACAACACACACACACACGCACACCTCACCTCACAGAGAGCACACACACACACACACACACACCCACACAGGAGAGAGAGAGAGAGAGAGAGACAGCAAGCGAGGAGCGCACACATACTCGCATTTACGAAACGCCTTTCCTCAGGGGGGAAAACACAACAAGGCATTGTGTATTCGACGAACAGAGAGAGTAATACCTTTCATTAACAGCGCTTATCTTACGACTCTCTCTCTCTGTTGAAAAAAACTAGTGATATCGTCCTCTCCAGGAGAGACATAACAGACAGAGAGAAGCAGCGCATATTTAAGACTCTCTCTACTCTCTCTCTCTCTCCTCTCTCTCAAATCTCTTCTCTCTCTCTCTCTCATCTCTCTCCTCTCCTCTCACACACACCACACAGACACACACACCACAACACACGCGCGCGTTGCATGCACGCGCGCACACACATACACACACACACAACCATGTCACACACCCTACTTTTATTGCTTCACACAAAAACACACCGTGCTCTCATAACATACACCATGTGCGCGCGTGCAGCTCTTTCATACCGCAGCGCGCACACGCGCGCACACACACACACACACCACACTCTCTCTCTCTCCTCCCTCTCTCTCTCTCTCTCTCTCTTCTTCTTCTCCTCTCTCTCTCTTCTTCTTTCTTCTTATTCTTCCCTACTTCTTCCCTCTTCTTCTCCCTTTCCTCCTTCTTCCTCTTCCCTCACACTCTGCCTCTCTCTCTCTCTCTCTCTCTCTCCCTCTCTCTCTCTCTGATTTGTTAACACTCCTAAATAAATTGCTGTAAAAAGTAAATCATTTCCAACTTGCCGAATATTTCAGCAAATCATTTTGATCTGTTGACATCGATTGGTCTATCGCTTTGGCCATTTTGTCGTGCCTGCTCTTTTTTGAACCTCCTGCATGACCTTCTTACTCGTCTCTGGAGACAGTTGGGCTTTCTCTGCAATTTCTGTTCTTGATTTGTCTGCTGCGTTCGACATCATCGATCTCCGATTACCATTGTCTCGTCGCTATAGTTTGACATTTGCTTGCTGTCTATATTTTTTGTCCTGCCATATGGAAATGCAGCAGTCATGTTCAAAAGACATAGCAGATCTGCGTCTGTTTCTCCACCCTTAGTGCTTGCCTCAAGGAGTCACAGTCGGCCCACTTTCTTTTTTTATTGGGGGCGAAGAACCTCATTGCTGAGGTTCACTGCAACTTTACTTCCCTGAAAATCTTTCCTTTTTTTGTGCTGTCGATCGAGATTGAAGCTTTCCTTTTAGCAGTATTTTACAGTATTGTAAAACTGCAACTTTGTTAGCAGCTACTGTTGTTGATGTCAGAGTCTGTTCTGCCTACTACGACCGAACGCACAGTAGGTTTTGGTTCGTTGCTGCTCAATGTTTGTGCATATGAGTTAGCATACACCATCAGAAATAAACTGTTTTAATCAACTGGCCATTTTAGGCCTATTCAGGTTGACATCTGTGGAAGTTGTGTCGTTAATGATAATGATGATACTGGTGATGAAAAAGAATAAGACGATAATGCTGATGACGAAGACGACGACGACGTCGAAGATGGTGACAGTGACGACCACGACGACGATGACGATGATGGTATTCATAATACTGTGGTCACCATTTTTCACCATCATTTTAACTTTAAGCATTAGTAATCTTTAATATTCTAAGCTTTTTCCAAAGTGCATAGTAGGTGCATTTGTCACAGGAGAGTACACTTTAATATATATATAGCTATATTCCATAGTATATATATATATATTAGTGTACTCTCCTGTGACAATATATCATGTCATAAATACAACAGGGAAGCTGTTAAAAACCTGACTTCCAGCGTATTATCATTGTGGTTGGTTTCCGTCAGATTAAAACGCAATTCGCACACGTATACTGAACACTTCGCCTACCTGATTTTACCCATGGATGGACTCCATCCCATTAACAAAACACAAACGAGGAGAACAATGAAAAAGGGTTGGCCGGAGTCCTTCATGTATGTGGTTACTGCCTTTTAAGCAAATGCCTTTTGTGTTCTGTACAACACTGCAACCTTTTATCAGAAGAAAGTAATAGGTTGCCCACACTACAGCCGTCATGCAATAAACAATCACAGTTTGCCGGTACGTCGTTGTTATTTTTCTACCAACAAAGCAAAATGTTAAATGAATGAACCAGGTGTGCTGAAAAGATCACGTCCTCGGAAT
>JADBJO010007756.1:0-10000 GCA_016801955.1 Conus betulinus
TGAGCCTTGAAGGAAAGTGCATCAAAACTATACGAGTATCCTAGTCTATCCGTGTCAACTCCATTAAGCGCTGAGTCGTGTAGAAAAGTGACCACCGGCATGTCTTGTGCTTCGTTCTGGTGCTCATGACTTTTGCGTATTTTCAAACTGACGTCACCAGGTTTTACTCTGACGTCATTTTTTTCAGAAACTGTACGCGAGTTCTTTTCTGTAGATTTTTTTTATATATTGCTGATGGTAGATTTTGATTTACTCAATGCCGAGAGTGACTTAGCTAGCTGGACTGACTGAAGATCTCTGCGTGTTACGGCTTCCGCGTAGTCTTCGCGACCATATCTTTGGTTGCAAGTTCTTCAGTTAGTCTCTTAACACTGTTTTCGAGACACAAAACTCGATCACACAAATTTTCAATAACTGATTTTTAGATTTAGAATGATACTTGCTGTGTCTTCCGTTTCTATCTTGGTGTTTTCACTGCAGCCGTTGGTGTTAGCTCCAGCCTGATGTTTTCCTTGATGGTCTCGGTCCAGCATTTCTTTGCCAAGTGACGCGCCTTCTTCTGCTTGTTCTTCGATGTCTTTCATGTCTTTCGTTTCTTGTGTATGTTGCCCGACCTCCAAGGCTTCTCGATCTTGTCATTCTTGTCATTTTGATGTTAGTATTGCTAAAACTTTGGACAGCATCTGTTCAGTTGCTGATAGTGTCCGCCATCTTAAAACGGAAGTGTGTGTGTGTACGTGTGTGTGTGTGTGTGTGTGTGTGTGTGTGTGTGTGTGTGTGATTTAAGAAAATAACGGCAAAATAACGGTTTTAAAACGGTAATTTAACCGATGTACACTTTTGAAAACTAGTATTTTAGTCCCTCACTGGGCTAAAGCCTGTGTACATACCAAATTTCATCCAAATCGGACAATATGTCATGAATAACTGTTTTTTAAACGGTCAATTTTTGAAACACTATATAGAAGTGCCATTTGTGTGTGATAACCTTTCTATACATTAATGTCATTAAATTCCACCTATAGGTAAGAAAGAACGATAAAATAACGTTTTTATAACGGTTGTTTAATCGATTTTCAGCATTTACAGCACTTACATATGGAAAGAGGCTCAGATTTGTCACAAGATCATCCAAACCGCTTAAAAATCGGCCAAGTACCTTCTGAGATATTCCATAAAGAAGAAAAGCCGTTACAGGCCGTTACAGCCGTTAGTAACGGCTATAACGGTAAACTAAAACATCGCTCATTATTCGTGACCCATAATTAGTAACAGCTATAACGGGGCAAACTAAAACATCAGGCATCATCCGTGACCCATAATGAACATACCTGCTAATTTTCACGAAGATCGGCCAAGTACTTTCTGAGATATACCATAAAGAAGAAAAACCGTTACAGGCCGTTACAGCCGTTAGTAACGGTTATAACGATAAACTAAAACATCGCTCATTATTCGTGACCCAAGAAAAAGAAACACCCGAAGGTGCTGGGGAGGACCCAGAGAAGCACTGTCTTCACCTGCCTTTAGAGCAGTCCTGTACCACCCTTGGAGGCCTGCGCTGTGTTGACGATGGGTACAGGCACGCGCAGGACACTCTATTAAGATATCAAGGGACATAACCGCTCCAGAACAGAGGTAAATCAGACTACAGGATGCAACTCATAACAGCCTTAAAGTAGCATCCCCATGGGTGTACAGCCCGTCTTTCATGACTGCAGAGCCCTCTGGCGAAACACACCATCCTCCAGCTGTCGAGCACACCCCACAGACCCCACTCCAGACACAGCCAAGCTTTCACCATACGGTCTTATGTGCCCTCAAGAGAGAATCCAAAGTTGTAGTCTTTCCCACTGTCAACAGGACTTTCCCTGTGGTCAGTGGGTCTTTCCTCACCGTCACTGCCATAAAGAAGAAAAAACCGTTACAGGCCGTTACAGCCGTTAGTAACGGCTATAACGGTAAACTAAAACATCGCTCATTATTCGTGACCCCATAATGAACCTACCTACAAATTTTCAGAAAGATCGGCCACGTACTTTTCTGAGATATTCCATAAAGAAGAAAAACCGTTACAGGCCGTTACAGCCGTTGGTAACGGCTATAACGGGGTAAACTAAAACATCGGGCATCATCCGTGACTGTCAATGAACATACATACAAATTTACAGAAAAATCAGCCAGTTCTTTCTGAGATATTCCATAAAGAAGAAAAACCATTACAGGCCGTTACAGCCATTCATAACGGCTATAGCGGTAAACTAAAACATCGGGCATCATCCGTGGCCCATAATGAACATACCTACAAATTTTCAGAAAGATCGGCCCAGAAGTTTTTGTCTGGAGCGAGTGGAACACATTTTCACCACGGACACACAGACACACAGACAGACACACAGACAGCATTCCTTCGTTTCCCATTCTAAAGTTCTGTAAGAACTGGGAGTACAAAAAAGAAAAGAAATAAAGCCGTGTGGTTATGTGAGATGTATCGCTTTTCTTCTTCTGCAGACTACGATTCATCTTCACTATACGCTTTTGCTTTGAACAATGCATTGTATGTGATACTTTTGTATTGCGTTACAAGCCTGTTTTGTTTTCGTTGTACCGCAAGTTCAGAATCGCACAAGACTGGATGCTTTGTAATGCGCTGGACGTCAGTCGAACATTGCGGCATTGCTCGCCATATACAACACTCGACATTGCCGCTGTGAAAGGCTGCAAGACAGGGTTTGAAATGTTACAGCATGGGTTCATAGCATTCCGCTGTATGCTCCGTTTTTTGCGCTGGAATTTCGGGTTACAATGGGCGCGAAGGCACCTGCACTATCTGCACTGTGGACAACAGTCTGTGCATTACAGTCCACAACATCACACCTTGTCCTTTATGTTGCGTTTATCACGGTGTTATATTGCGCGTGGCGTTTTCGCTTATATTGATAATCATGATGTGATATTCACCATTGCTGTTTGATTTTGCACCGCATGTCATTATCTATTTCATAGTTCGTAACAAATTTGAAAAATAAAAATATTGATAAAGCTCTGCTTGAAGAACGTTGACAAACGAATCACAAAACAAAATGCGACGCGTTTCGACATCTTAGGTCTTCTTCGGGCAAGATATACACAACACCCAGGACAACGAAAATGAACGAGCCATCACGTGTCTTCTTCATACAGTGTGTTGTCTTTTATGTCACGTTCCCTCTTATATTTTCTTGCGCTGCACGCTATCATTTACATGGCTTTTCGCGTTGTATTTTACATGTCGTCCATGTTGTTCTGTAGTGCGCTGTATGTTGTCATTCATACCACATTGCATGTCCTGTTTTACATTGCTTTCCACGTTATGTTACAGGTGTTGTCATTTACACTACATAGCACGCTCTGTTTTACATTGCTTTCTACGTTATGTTACAGGTGTTGTCATTTACACTACATAGCACACTCTGTTTTACATTGCTTTCCACGTTATGATACAGGTGTTGTCATTTACACTACACTACATTGCACGCCCTGTTTTACATTGCTTTACACGTTATGATACAGGTGTTGTCATTTATACTACATAGCACACTCTGTTTTACATTGCTTTCTACGTTATGATACAGGTGTTGTCATTCACACTACATTGCACGCTTTGTTTTACATTGCTTTCCACGTTATGTTACAGGTGTTGTCATTTACACTACATAGCACGCTCTGTTCTGCATTGCTTTCCACGTTATGTTACATGCGCAGTACGCACGCGGTCTTCCCTGTTTTTTCCGTCA
Source organism: Conus betulinus (assembly GCA_016801955.1). NCBI lineage: Eukaryota > Metazoa > Mollusca > Gastropoda > Neogastropoda > Conidae > Conus > Conus betulinus. The sequence goes on from JADBJO010007756.1 coordinate 3,777, forward strand.
TGTATTACATTGCGCTGCATGCTGTCATTCATATCCATTTCATTTTGTTGCGCTGCATGCTGCTGTCATTCACACCCCATTTCATTTTGTTGCGTTGCATGCTCTCATTCACATCCCATTTCATTTTGTTGCGTTGCATGCTGTCATTCACATCCCATTTCATTTTGTTTGCGCTGCATGCTGTCATTCACATCCCATTTCATTTTGTTGCACGTTGCGCGTTATCACGTGGTACATTTCAAGCTGTTGTTTATATCGAATTCCATGTCGTGGTATACTGCAGTGCACGCTGCTGTTTTACATTGCATCTAACGCATTATTTTGCTTTGGATACCATGTTTCTTTTGCTCTGCATTGCACGTTGTCATTCACATGCAATTCCCTCGGCGTTTTACGCTACAGTTCGTAGTACGCACTACACGTGAATGGTCACTGAACATTTCATGATGCAGTGTACGTTGCTTCCAAGGTGTGTTAAATGCCACTCCTCACAATTATTTATCCTGCATTTCACGCTGAATATTACCAGGCGTTCAATACCTTTCAAGTTGTGTTTTATATGGAATTCCGTGTTAGGGATGTTCTCTGTCGCACGCTGTCGTTTATACAGCACTGTATGCAGTGGGGTTTCATTTTCTTCAATTTTCTTTTGGTTAGTTTTCGTTGTCTTTTGTACGTTTGTATTTGCTACATTACACACTGGTGTGATCTTTGAATTTCTGAGAAATTCATATTTTTCATCCGATCTGAGATTTTACTGAAGAAAGGCTGTTAACAAATTTTCTGGTGTGTTTTTTAGACGGTGTATTTTGAAAGGTGGTGTGAATGAGTTTTTTTTTTTCTATTTTTATCTTCTCCTTAATAACTTGTGAGTTGACTTCAACGTGTTGACAGCCCTAATATGGCCCTTTGCAGTCAGCAGGGCTATAAGCAACATTACCTTGCCTTACGTTCTGCTCTGTTTTGAATTCCTTGTAATGTTATTCTAGCCTGCAAGTTATCATTTACGTTCCGGTGAGTGCTGTTTTTTTTGTTTAGTTTGTACAGCACTTCACACACTATATTTCACGTGCTCAACATGTTTCACCGCAGACCATCAGATCGTGGCGTTTCAAATCGTGCTCTGTATTGTATTCCATTTCTTACTGCACTTTACGCCACAATTTGTACGGCATTTCAAGGTGTGTTTTGTATTGTATTTCATCATTACTGTGTGACATCGAACTGAAACCTTATCATTTGTATATTGTGTTTCCACGCTGTGTTTCATAATGTACCCCATGGGGTGTTATATTCCGCTGCACGCCGTGTGTCATAGTGTCCCCCATGGCGTGTCATAGTGTCCCCCATGGCGTGTCATAGTGTCCCCCATGGTGTGTCATAGTGTCCCCCATGGCGTGTCATAGTGTCCCCCATGGCGTGTCATAGTGTCCCCCATGGCGTGTCATAGTGTCCCCCACGGTGTGTCATAGTGTCCCCCGTGGTGTGTCATAGTGTCCCCCACGGTGTGTCATAGTGTCCCCCATGGTGTGTCATAGTGTCCCCCGTGGTGTGTCATAGTGTCCCCCACGGTGTGTCATAGCGTCCCCCCCGTGGTGTGTCATAGTGTCCCCCACGGTGTGTCATAGTGTCCCCCCACGGTATGTCATAGTTTCCCCGTGGTGTGTCATAGTGTCCCCCACGGTGTGTCATAGTGTCCCCCACGGTGTGTCATAGTGTCCCCCATGGTGTGTCATAGTGTCCCCCGTGGTGTGTCATAGTGTCCCCCACGGTGTGTGTCATAGTGTCCCCCACGGTGTGTCATAGTGTCCCCCATGGTGTGTCATAGTGTCCCCCGTGGTGTGTCATAGTGTCCCCCACGGTGTGTCATAGCGTCCCCCGTGGTGTGTCATAGTGTCCCCCACGGTGTGTCATAGTGTCCCCCACGGTATGTCATAGTTCCCGTGTGGTGTGTCATAGTGTCCCCCGTGGTGTGTCATAGCGTCCCCCGTGGTGTGTCATAGTGTCCCCCACAGTATGTCATAGTTCCCCGTGGTGTGTCATAGTGTCCCCCACGGTGTGTCATAGCGTCCCCCGTGGTGTGTCATAGTGTCCCCCACAGTATGTCATAGTTCCCCGTGGTGTGTCATAGTGTCCCCCACGGTGTGTCATATAGTGTCCCCCACGGTGTGTCATAGTGTCCCCCACGGTGTGTCATATAGTGTCCCCCACGGTGTGTCATAGTGTCCCCCACGGTGTGTCATAGTGTCCCCACGGTGTGTCATAGATCCCCCATGGCGTGTTGTATTCCACTTCATGTCGTGGTTCATATTTCATATTACGCCGAGTTTTTTGTTGCGTTCCCTATATGCTAGGTTTCCTTTCATGTTTTGTGAAGTCTGTGCACAGCAGACTGCCGTTTATGTGGCAGTCCACGCTTTATTCCGTGCTGCTGACATTGTTGTGCTACATCGAGGTCCACGCTTTATTCAATGGTGCATTTGTTGTGGTGCAATATTACATCCCCGCGATTTCTGTATATGGCAGTCCACGCTTTATTCCATGGTGCATTCATTGTTGTGCTATGCTATAGTGAACTGCACGCAATGAAATATATTGCAGTGCAGGCTGTGTGCGATATTTCATTTGATCTTGCAGTATGTTACGCTGCTCGCTTTAGTTATGTTGTATTTCACGCTGTTTCATATTGCTTTCCATGTTGGGTGAAACTGCACAGCGCAAGTATTTGCGGCTTTTTTTCCATGGTGTTTTACATTGCATTCTGTTGTTGACTTATATTGCATCGCACACTATCATTGACATTGTCTCTCATTCTGCAGTTTGCACGGTATGATGTTGCGTCACTTTACACTGCATGCTATGATTTACACTGCCTTTTCATGCTGTGCGTTGTATTGTGATCCCGTTGTGATGTCATGCTGCGCACGCTTTCATAGATGTTGAGTTTCGTACTTTCTCTCTCCCTCCTCCTTCGCCCTCCCCCCCCCCCCCCCCTCCACCCCCGTTCCACCCCCCCCCCCCCCCCCCCCCCCCCTTTCACGCACACACCTGTTTTTCAAATTTCATTCTGTACCATTTCACGTTGCATTTGATGCTATTTTTTTTATATGATCTTTCAAGCTGTATTTCATATTAGCTTTCAATTTTTTTTTTTATGCATGGTTTTGTATTGAACAATAATTTATCATTTCCATTTTGGACCTTTTCCATTACAGACATTTTTAAACATTTCTATTACACTTCGAATTGTTTCATATCGCATTCCATGTTGTAGACTTTCCTTTAAAAAAAAAAATCATTCATTTACATGTGCTAAATGCAACAGAAATGCTATGGCCTGCTTTTTTTTTTTTTTTTTCCGTTAATGGACACAAACTAACTCACTAAATGCAACAGAAATGCTATGGTTTGCGTCTTTTTCCTGTTAATGGACACAAACTAACGCGCTAAATGCAACAGAAATGCTATGGTTCGCGTCTTTTTTCCCGTTAATGGACACAAACTCATGCTGTAGCGCCTAATGTGCAAAATTATGTTGCTTAGTGCGTGTGTTGTGTTCTTTTGTTTTGTTTTGTTTCGTCTGGTGTCTGTGGAAATATCTGTTATGAGTTATGAAAAGTGACAAAGAGAAACACAATAAGCACAATAATGGGAAGAAAAATACTTCTGTTTAGAAAGAATGTACAAAATAATCCACACTTTTGTTTATTGTAGACGGGGTTTTCTTTTTCCTATATTTTTGTATGTTCGTTTGTTTGTTATAGTCCGCATTTGACACACAAAGGTTTACCAGCCTAACCGTCTTTGATAGAACAGATTAACATGTATGTCTAGGTTTACTGTTACTGTAGTATCTATGAGGTTATTCGATGCAAATGATTATAGGTGTGGACCGATAAGAGATTTGTGACAACCAGTTAGCTATATATAGTGATTCATACAAAATTCTTTACAATTAACATTAGCCCAAAGCAAGTATTAAAACATAAGGAGTACAGGATATCTGGTATAACCAAAATGTTAAGCGCTCATATCTGTCGGAACACTTGTTACAAAAAAGAGCCCACTGGACTAATCATCAAGGACTTAACAAAAGAAACAAGACCTGGTAAGTTCTGGAAAATACACGTGCCATCAAGTCGCAGGCAGTCAGGATTTTCCTTTTTGAAATATGCGCAGTAGAAAAAGAGATGCTGGGTTGTGAAACTTTCAACTGCTCCGCAGATGCAATTTAAATTTTTGCGAAATTTTTGTACGGAAAGCGTTTAGCTTAAGCCTGTAAAACAGGGATTCAAGTTTTCGGTTTTTTTTTTTTTCAAGAACGTTTACGTTGGCCGATTGATAGATAATCTTTCCAATTTTAGCCGCATTGCTAGAAGAAAAAGTAGCTGACTGGGATTTTTCACAGCAGAGCAATTTGGAGTGAGGTAGATGTATTTTAGTAAGAACCAAGTTTTTGTAAGCTTCATAAACCTTTTCAGTACACGTCTTTTTTAAGAGACCATATCCTTCGTATAAACACAGAGGAATGTTGATTTCTATGGATTCATCGGACTTTCGTGCTCCTTTTCTGGCAGCCCGGTCAGCCCATTCATTACCAGAAAATCCCACAGTGAGACGGAATCCAGCAAAAATCAACTGTTGTACCTCTTGATATAAGAATACTGACAAGATGTTTTATTTCTAAGATCACCTCACCTCGATTTTTTACAGCAATAGATTCAAGGCCTTGTAGGACAGACTTAGAATCCACACAGAAAAGTGCTTTGTAGATAGTAAGTGGAGTATCAACAAGAAAGTTAAGCGCCATTAGAATTGCCACCAGCTCAGCCGTGAAGATAGATACCCCTTTCCGAGATGAAAAGATTTTTCAACTTAAGGGTAGGAATAACAAAACCACTTCCAGCTTGTTCATTTAAAAGTGATCCATCGGTGAAAACTTTAAGGTGATGTGAATAATTACTATCGATATGAGATTTGGCAAGAGAGGGACAATATATTATTGTTAACATTCTTTTGTAGATCAGTATATTTATAATCAAAACATGCGGTGTGCAATTCCCAATTTGGAATCGGGGATACAGGAAAACGATCAGCAATATTCTTGGGATCAATCTCAGCGTCTTTCAATAGTTTTGAGGAGTATGTCATTATGGTTGTATTAGATTTAATAAATCTAGCTCGCTTCGGGAAATGGATATCTGATCGTAAAGCTAATTCATCTTTGCTTGAGTTCTGAACAGATGAACTACGTAGGATGAATTTAGCACAGGCCAAGTTTCTATGGTCGTCAAGGGCAGAACTCCGGCTTCGTAATACGTTCCTGATGCACTGGCATGAAATGGAACACCTAGTGCGAGTCTAAAAGCCTTGCAGTCTATGCTTTGCAACTTTTTAAGTAAATAGTTTTTGGTGCGCTGAAGAACACTTCTTGTGCGTATGATAATTTTGATCTTACGAGAGATGTCGAAAGGTGTACTAAAGTTTGTGTATCTGCACCCCAATTTTGTTTACTGATTACTTTAAGAAGATTAAGAGATTTGCTGGCTTCGTTGACAATATGTTCAATATGGTTGTTCCAAGTTAACTTAGAGGTAATATTTACTCCTAAAAATTTTATCTCGGTGACATAATTCAATACATTGTTATCTACCTTAAAAGTAGGAATATTGCAAGTACTTCCACCAGCGTCAAATAACATCATGTGGTTTTTTTCTGCCGATAAACTAAGGCCGTTTTCAAACATAAATATTGCTATATTATCTAGGTCACGCTGATATGTTTTTTTTAATAAAATTGAAAGATCTGACTGAAGTTTTCTTCTTTAAAGTTACGTTCATCCACATGCAAATATATCGTCAGCATATTGCACCAAGGAGCAGTTTTTAGATAAATGCTTTGGGAGGTCGCATATCAGAATATTAAAAAGTAGCGGAGCGATGACCGATCCCTGAGGAATGCCCATTTGTAGACATCTCTTACTGGAATAAACATTTTGTATCTTTGTTTCCATACTTCTATTGGTCAGAAATGCTTTGATATAGTTATATATATGACCAGAAAGACCAATGGTTTTCAGTTTATATAAAAGTCTCTCATGCCAAACATGGTCATACGCTTTTCCTAACATCAAAAAAGAAAGTAGCGAGGGATTTTTTTCTTCTTGCAAATTGTTGTTTTACATGAGTCGTCAATTTTACCAAGTGGTCTATTGTTGATCTGCC
>JADBJO010007756.1:20000-30000 GCA_016801955.1 Conus betulinus
AACACCATGTTTGCCATCGTAAACTTTACGTGCCAGCAAGAAAAAATGACACCTTTACCAAAACTTGGCATGCTCAAACGAGAAGAAGCTACACTCTCTCTGTCTTGATCTGGTCTGTGCTCTCTCTCTCTCTCTCTCTCTCTCTCTCTCTCTCTCTCTCTCTCTCTCTCTCTCTCTCTCTCTCTCTGTTTTTTCCACGCATACTCCTCGAAACATCGTAACAACGTTCAAGCTGCTTCGATTATCCGCTCCTACTTTTGACAGTTCGCTAGTACTGCATGTATCAATAAGCTAACATTACTATTCATTGTACATTGGGTAGATAATAGATGTATACAATTAGCAAAGATGTTTATCCCAACGCTAAGCACAGCCCTCAGGTACAACATTTATCTGCTTTGTCTTGAGGATGGAGTGGGTTTGAAACGGGACGAAACTGCATCAGATACCGGGTCATTTCATCATCGTCTTCGTTTTGATCTCTGATCACTGTCTCTATTATTCATGCATTCTATAAGTCGCGTAACATGATAACTCGAATTTTTTTCCAACTTCCATGCAATTGGTATCTGGTTAAATCTTAATTTCCCAACAGCTATTTTTGCGCCATATATGAGAAGATAAGTGGTTTCTTGTTCTTCGTTTTCATTGTCCTAAATGTTGTTTGTTTTTGCCTGAAGAAGACCCAAGAGGTCGAAATGCGCTGTGTTTTGTCCTGTAATCTGTTTGTATCTGTGGTGGTAATCAACCCCTGTTTTTTTGCCTAAATTTTGCTTCATTTTCCGCCCTCAGTCACTTCGTTTTGAAACTTAATTTCCTTATCGCAGCACCTGTTTGCTGTCCTTTGCAAAATTCGGCGCTGGGTGTGGGGGTAGCGTTCGTCCGTTCAAAGTACAGTCTTCGGCGTTTAGAATGCATCAGATGAAAGCGGATGCCATGAGCCGTTTCAAGCATTCTGTTATGGAAATGACCTGTTTACAGTCCGTCTCCACAACCTATTGTCCCGCAGTGTAAGGGTGACACGGCTCGTGTAGTTCGGCCTTTACCTTTGGTCTTCATTCTGTGCGGGAGAGAATCACAGCGTCACCCTGTCCCCCCCCCCCCTCTCTCTCTCTCTCTCTCTCTCTCTTTTTTCCTGATCTGGTCGGCTCTCTCTCTCTCCCTTTCTCTCTCTCTCTCTCTCTCTCTCTCTCTCTCTCTCTCTCTCTCCTCTCCCATGAAAATGGCGATCTGGACACAGGACCGGATTGTGACTCACCCTGGCTTTAGTTGTCCGCCAATCAACCACGTGTAGTTCGCATTCTGGCTTGTCTTGAACTTTCTTCTTTTTTTTTTTTCATTCAATCCTTTGTTTTACTTCATTTGGCCTGACTTCATTTCATGTTATTCTCTTTCGTTTTGTTTGAACGTCTTTAGCCTGCCTCGTCAGGACAAACGGTTTAAACCGACAAAGAAACAAAAGCAAGTAGTGTCACACAGGCTATTCTCAGATCCAGTAACCCATATTCCTGTTCATTTCTTGCAAACAATGGTTTACTGTCCATAAACATAATTCTCACATACAGTTATTATGCTTCTGGGTGGGAGAGGGGTGGGGGGCGGATGGTAATGATGACGTTAAAGCAACACTTACCACCTCCTGGGAGGTTAGTATGTGTGTTTTTTTTCTCTTTAAACTGCGTCTGTGTTTGTATGTTTGTATGTATGTCTGTCAGCAAATTTAGACAATAACTACCGAGCCGACTTTGAACAAATTTTTGGTGAACAGACGGAATGTGGCATCAGGACGAAGTCAGTAAAGTGTGTTAAGAACCGATCCGGATTAAGGGACAGATAAAGGATCCGTAGAGCGTGGTTATTACCACTATTCCACTGACCATCACCACTGTGATGTCTCTGTTTACAGCTGAGAACCATTCATGACGTTATATGCTTATATTAACGTTGACATTTCGGGTTTTGAAATTGTCATATAACAAAAACAAAATAAACATTCAAAACAAATCAAAACAGAAAGACAAGACAGAAAGGTGGTTTTTTTTTTTTTTTTTTTTTTTTTTTTGTAACTTCCATTTTGGGTTGGGGTTTGGGAGGAGGATTTGGATCAATGGGTTAGTCTGTTCCATCACGGTGGGTGTCTGCGGTCTCCAGTGTGCTGTTCTCGATAGCACTGTTTTTGTTGCCGGTCACAGCACGGGGCAGTGAGTCCAGAGAAAGTCGACAACGACCGTTGTCAACATTGTCGAAGGCCTACCGTTTCTGCCACTAACAACTGTTTGACTCAGTTCGTGTAGCTTATATCTCAGTCGAAAAGGACATACATGCACGCACGCACGTACGCACGCACAAACGCATGCGCGCGCGCGCGTGCGCACGCGTGCCCGCACACACACACACACACACACACACACACACACACACACACACACACACACTCTCTCTCTCTCTCTCTCTCTCTCTCTCTCTCTCTCTCTCTTCTACTCTCTCTCTCTCTCTCTCTCTCTCTCTCTCTCACACACACACACACACACACACACACACACACACACACACACACACACACACACACGCACGCACGCACGCACACACACACACACACACACACACACACACACACACACACACACACACACACACAAAACACACCTCATTCAGACACATTATCTAAAATTTGCATTCAACGTTTAACAACAATCTTGCTTCCATAAAATCCTAGATCAGATAAAAACAAAAAAAGAAGATGTTTTATTTTTTTCAGGAACCCCCAAATGACATCAAGTGGATTATATCTGACCAAGTTGGAATAGCTCAGTTGGTAGAGCGCCTGACTCGCATCTTGGGGGTTGCGGGTTCGAACCCTCCGCCGGGGCGTTTCGGTACAGGGGGATTTTTCCCTCGGAGTTAACATTGGTTCTGACTCCATTTCCCATACAGTCCTTCGAATGAGACTATAAACCGAGGTTCCGTGTGTGAACGCACGCATAACATCTTGCACACACGTAAAATCCCATCACCAACATTCGGAAGAGTAGGCCAGTTTGGCCGTTGGTATGGATGACACGTACACATAGCATGCACCCTGAGTGAGAAATGGAAAGAGTGAAGGAAGTAAAGAAAATGAGTGATCGATGTTGAACGATATTGACTGGATGACACGGGAAACGACCGAATGAAGCGCCAGCTGGCAGCTCTTCAGTCGGCACTACCCAGGTAGGCAGCCCGTTGTGTAAATGAGTGTTACATGTTTATAGTTGATTATTGTAAAGCGCTTTGAGCTCTAGTGAGAAAGGGCGCTCTATAAATGTACGTTATTATTATTATTATTATTAAGTTGTTCAGGAAGTTTGCGGTAAAGCCTTTATGTAATTTCCGTCAGCCTGTAAGAACACGCTTGATAGTAGCACATAGTACACTCTACGGAAAGAAGTAGGGAGCTTCTTCCCCTTCTAAAAGATACAAGTGCGTGTAAAAAGAATGGCCTGCATGCCATCTCCACAGAGCTGTGTCTTCACTGTGACCTCTAGGGGCACATGGTGAAAAGTCTTTAAGGTTTGGACGGACTAGATTATGCTAGTTATCCATGATGTCCGTATGCGAGTTTCAGTTCTCTTACCACAGGTCTTTGACACACTGTGAACTGTGGGATTCCAATCGATGTAAGGAACTAATGACCCTGAAGATGAAACGCTTTTGTGTTTTCTCTTCACGTGGAGAAGGTTTCACGATGAAGACGGTGTGATAAATCTCTCACTGATTTAACTGTAAAGATTCGCATGCCTTTCGACATAGACACTTCATACAGCAAATGCTATGAAGACCTTAGTCAAGGATGTCCACTGGATAGGATGTTAGTTTCAAAACGAGCTAAATACTTTCTTTTTGTGTGGCCTAAGGTTTTGTGGTATTGATGCTGTTTTAAGATGTTTTGAGTGTGTTTAATTCGAGCTGGTTTGATGGTGTGGTTCTGCTAAAAGACGTACATTGAATCAAATTGACAAGAAAAAAAAAAATTATCATTCCGCCGAACAAAATGGACAAATAAATTAAAAGACAAGACACGACGCGTTTCGACGTCTTTGTTCTTCTTCAGGCAAGACAAACAACATTCAGGACAATGAAAACGAAGAACAAGCAGACACTTATCTTCGTTGGGAGCAAAATGGACGTTGTGTGAATATTGAATCAATATTGATCGTGTGAAGCCCTGACACAGTCCTCATTATGCTGTTCCGGGGTGGATTGGCATGAATATACTTAACAGTGTCACATGTCACAATAGGTTAAAAGTTAATGCTATATCCTACATTACCCAGTGTTTATACGGACAGTGAACTGCTAGACGTTAACCGTGTTCAGGGTATGGCATTATGGAGGGCGGGGCCCGTTTTCTCCTCCGCCGCCCCTCCGCCGCCTCATATTCCCTGAATTGAGCTAGGTACCCATCCTACACCATTTCCTGCAATATTCCCTGAACTGAGCTGACTAGGTACCCACTGACCATTTCCTGCATATTCCTGAACTGAGCTAGGTACCCACTGACCATTTCCTGCAATATTCCTGAACTGAGCTAGGTACCCACTGACCATTTCCTGCAATATTCCCCTGAACTGAGCTAGGTACCCACTGACCATTTCCTGCAATATTCCCTGAACTGAGCTAGGTACCCACTGACCATTTCCTGCAATATTGACCCCTGCAATATTCCCTGAACTGAGCTAGGTACCCACTGACCATTTCCTGCAATATTCCCTGAACTGAGCTAGGTACCCACTGACCATTTCCTGCAATATTCCCTGAACTGAGCTAGGTACCCACTGACTAGGTACCCGTGACCATTTCCTGCAATATTCCCTGAACTGAGCTAGGTACCCACTGACCATTTCCTGCAATATTCCCTGAACTGAGCTAGGTACCCACTGACCATTTCCTGCAATATTCCCTGATGAGCTAGGTCCCTGAACATTTCCTGCAATATTCCCTGAACTGAGCTAGGTACCCACTGACCATTTCCTGCAATATTCCCTGAACTGAGCTAGGTACCCACTGACCATTTCCTGCAATATTCCCTGAATTGAGCTAGGTACCCACTGACCATTTCCTGCAATATTCCCTGAACTGAGCTAGGTACCCACTGACCATTTCCTGCAATATTCCCTGAACTGAGCTAGGTACCCACTGACCATTTCCTGCAATATTCCCTGAACTGAGCTAGGTACCCACTGACCATTTCCTGCAATATCCATGAACTGAGCTAGGTACCCACTGACCATTTCCTGCAATATTCCCTGAACTGAGCTAGGTACCCACTGACCATTTCCTGCAATATTCCCTGAACTGAGCTAGGTACCCACTGACCATTTCCTGCAATATTCCCTGAACTGAGCTAGGTACCCACTGACCATTTCCTGCAATATTCCCTGAACTGAGCTAGGTACCCCTGACCATTTGCAATATTCTCTGAATTGGTAGGTACCCACTGACCATTTCCTGCAATATTCCCTGAACTGAGCTGGGTACCCCGCTGACCATGGACTGAGCTAGGTACCCACTGACCATTTCCTACCGCATGGACGGACAGTTTTCACTGAATTAGGTATCCGTTGACTATTTCTACCGCATAGACAGACAGAGTTGTAAATCCGCAAAAATCCAATCCTTCGAGTGATTCGAACTAACGACCATCAGCTCATGCCGGCTGTTTGACCACGTGCCTTTTTTTTTTCAAGAAGGAGAACTGACCGAAAACAAAAACAAACTAAAAAGGAGGGGCGCGGAGGAAGGAGAGAGGAAAAAAACCCAAATAACTTGATAATCAGGAAAGAACAAATAATAAATAAAATAAATGAATAAACAATTGTTAATAATTGATAATTTTCCTTGAAAAGCAATCGTAAGTGTTTTCATGAGAACGGTGTCGTTTTCAAGAAACAAAGAAATAATGATGGCTTTTTGAAGCGAGGGCCATGCCATACTGCCCTTCATGGACTATTGAAGCGAGGGCGCTAACATACTGCCGTTCATGGACTATTGAAGCGAGGGCCCTGCCACACTGCCCTTCATGGACTATTGAAGCGAGGGTACTACCATACTGCTCTTCACGGACTATTGAAGCGAGGGCCCTGCCATACTGCCTTCACGGACTATTGAAGCGAGGGCCCTGCCATACTGCCCTTCATGGACTATTGAAGCGAGGGCCCTGCCATACTGCCCTTCATGGACTATTGAAGCGAGGGCCCTGCCACACTGCCCTTCATGGACTATTGAAGCGAGGGTACTACCATACTGCTCTTCACGGACTATTGAAGCGAGGGCCCTACCATACTGCCAATCGGCTGCACAGTGTGAGGGACATTCCACGGTCACTGCGGCTGGTTGGTTGTGAATGGACTTGGCGGAGTCAGAGCGGTCAAAGTGTGAGGAGAGGTCAGCAGCCACTACTGGTCAGCTGTCAGGAATGTGGAGTGGAACGTGAACCACGCTCGGTTATCGGACGTTTCCCGTCCTGGTCACGTGATCTGTCAGGCCCAGCATCGCCATGAGTTTTGCCCTTGAACACTTTTGATGGCAGATTGTGCATTCCTGCCGTTTTCAACGGCAGTTCATTGCACAGCCTCTGTCTCTCTGTCTGTCTGTCTGTCTGTCTGTCTCTCTGTCTCTCTCTCTCTCTCTCTCTCTCTCTCTCTCTCTCTCTCTCTCTCTCTCTCTCTCTCTCTCTCTCTCAACACTTGCAGTTTGGTCGTTTTTATTCAATATCCTTTTTGTGCCCAATTTGAGGAGATTGTTGATTGCTCGTTCTTCATTTTCATCGTTTTTGTATGTTGTTTATCTTCCCTGAAGAAGACCAAAGAGGTCGAACCGCGTCGAGTTTTGTCTTGTAATTTGTTTGTCCCCTTTTTGTTTTGTCCGGCGGAATCATTATAAGTTTTCTGTCAACTTGGTTTCAGTGTCCGCCTTCAGTAACCTCACGTTACAAGTAACTGTTTCTGGAATAAATTCTCTCGCTATGAAACGTAAACTGCATGCAGTTAAAAAAAGCTGTTTTTGTTTTTTCTCACGAGTAAGAGTCATCGATTCAGGGCTGATATGACATGCTAGAAGTACTACCATGCCAAAAATACGCCCCCCCCCCCCCCTCTTGCTCCCCCCCCCCCCCCTCCCCTGCGAGTTAGAGGAGTTCAGAATGCAGGGCCTAAGCGCTCGCTTGGTGGTGGGGGGTGGGCGGTGGGATTGTTCTCTGAATACCTTCTGTCAAGCTCTCCCATGAGTGACTCCTATTTTAGTCACGAATTCAGTTTGGTCAGTGTTATCTTCCAGTGGAAAAGTGTCACCACATCTCTCCAGGAATTACCCCCCATTATTACTAACCCGCCAACATGAGGCTTTGCATGCTCTGAGCATTTGTGTATTGAAGGTCTCCGACAAGCGCACTGCGTTTCACACGTAAGAAACTTTAGGGAGTTTTGTTGAACATTCCATTTTGATGACATATCATCCCATGTGAGGTAGAGGATGTAAACTAGACCGCATAGAGGGACCGTCAGCCAAATGATTAGCCCGTTTGCCTGGAGGCTGACGATCGTGAGTTGGAACCCTTCGTGAAGCTTGAAAACCCTCTCTGTCCACTCAGCAGTCCATGGGATAATTCGAAGCAGTGAGGATTGAAAACCCTCTCTCTCCACTCAGCAGTCCATGGGATAATTCAAACCAGTGAGGATTGAAAACCCTCTCTGTCCACTCAGCAGTCCATGGGATAATTCAAACCAGTGAGGATTTGAAAACCCTCTCTGTCCACTCAGCAGTCCATGGGATAATTCAAACCAGTGAGGATTGAAAACCCTCTCTGTCCACTCAGCAGTCCATGGGATAATTCAAACCAGTGAGGATTGAAAACCCTCTCTGTCCACTCAGCAGTCCATGGGATAATTCAAACCAGTGAGGATTGAAAACCCTCTCTGTCCACTCAGCAGTCCATGGGACAATTCAAACCAGTGAGAATTGAAAACCCTCTCTGTCCACTCAGCAGTTCATGGGATAATTCAAACCAGTGAGAATTGAAAACCCTCTCTGTCCACTCAGCAGTCCATGGGATAATTCAAACCAGTGAGGATTGAAAACCCTCTCTGTCCACTCAGCAGTCCATGGGACAATTCAAACCAGTGAGAATTGAAAACCCTCTCTGTCCACTCAGCAGTCCATGGGATAATTCAAACCAGTGAGAATTGAAAACCCTCTCTGTCCACTCAGCAGTCCATGGGATAATTCAAAGCAGTGGAGGGAGAGGGATGGGCGATGCCTTCCATCACGCCATGCACCCGACATGGTGAAGCTCAAACAGGTCACTTCCCTACAACCATTACGCCATGAGATCTTGAATCAAACCATTTACACAATGTCCCTACAACCATTACGCCATGAGATCTTGAAGCAAACCTTTTACACAATGTCCCCCTACAACCATTACGCCATGAGATCTTGAAGCAAACCTTTTACACAATGTCTCTACAACCATTACGCCATGAGATCTTGAAGCAAACCTTTTACACAGTGTCCCTACAACATTACGCCATGAGATCTTGAAGCAAACCTTTTACACAGTGTCTCTACAACCATTACGCATGAGATCTCGAAGCAAACCTTTTTACAATGTCTCTACAACCATTACGCCATGAGATCTCGAAGCAAACCTTTTACACAATGTCTCTACAACCATTACGCCATGAGATCTTGAAGCAAACCTTTTACACAATGTCCCTACAACCATTACGCCATGAGATCTTGAAGCAAACCTTTTACACAATGTCCCTACAACCATTACGCCATGAGATCTTGAAGCAAACCTTTTACACAATGTCTCTACAACCATTACGCCATAAGATCTTGAAGCAAACCTTTTACACAATGTCAGCTGGAGTACTTGGTGAACCTGATGCTATGAAAGCTTCGTGCTTACATTTGACGCGGATACGTGGAATAATTCACTTTGCTTCACGAATATAACTATGAGATTTTTTAAAAATGTTAAGTAATGCTGTGGGTATTGTTAATGATTTGTTCACAAAAATGCATTTTCATCTGAGACTCTAAACATTGTTAAAATTACAGATTCACAAACTGTCAGGTGTGTGTAGGAAGCAACATATATGCGTGAAGTGTGAAAGGCTCTGGAACTATACATCGACCATGTTTTACATATGCTATTACATAAAATGGGACGTAACTCTTTCAGTCTATATCTGTTGAAACTTCCCGTGGTGGAAAAGAAGTTATTTTCGCACACAAGTTGATTTGCCAAACTTGAGCAGAGAAGTGACTGTGTGTTCTTTGTATGCATTATCTTGAATGTTGTTTGTCTTGACGGAAGAGGACCAAAGGGGTTGAAACGCATCGTGGTTTATTTTGTAATTTGATTGTCTCTTTCGTTTGGCGGAAGGGTCAATTTTCTTTAAGTTTGTTTGAATCTCCGTCTGCAGTCATCTGACTTTGAAACTAACTTGCTCATAGACATCGGAAAAACCAAACAAAACAAAACATGGAAGGCGAACAATTAAAACACTTTGGGGCCTTAAGTTTTGGTGGGGGTTTAAATAAAAAAAAAAAAAAAAAGAACAGATCCACGACCCGTTCTGCCCTGTGACATGTGCTGTGTTGGTCTTCAAAACGGATCACAAAGTAAACATTCTCCAGAATCCCTGGACATTTGTTGAAGTCCCGCAATTAATCCTCATGTTCTGTACCTACTTTGGTTTCACCCCAAACAGCTAGACTTGTAAAAAGATTCTTGTACTCAAACAAGCACAGAAGCCAGAGAGTGGTTCTTTATTTATTAAACAGACCAGACAGGTTTGGTGATGGTTATCAACTTACCAATAAAGTTGTGCGAGTCAGTTCTATAATATCGGTTACACTGTCTTAGCAATACAGAAGCTGTGGGTCACTGCTCAGATCCCACAAAGATAAGGAACCTCGTGTATAAATTCTCTCTCTCTCTCTCTCTCTCTCT
>JADBJO010007756.1:35000-37500 GCA_016801955.1 Conus betulinus
CCCCCCCCCCCCCCCCCCCGTCTCTCTCTCTTACTCAACCCACCTCAGATCTGTGAGCTTTGTTGTCTGTTCACATGAGGTGGTTCGTGGGAGCCCGCTCTGGTCTCCAAGGGTCATGTGAGTCAGCACTGCACCCAGTGACAGCAGCAAGCCCGCAGCATAGCAAGCCGTCACATAGGTGTCAAGAGATTAGCATTTCTGCACTGAAACTACACACAACGTGCACCCCCCATTCCTCATCCTCATCCCTGCAGTCACTGTCATTGACTGACGACGACCTCACAGAGGTTCTGAAGCAGCCCACACGTGTTGACACACACCAGGACACCTTGGAAGTCAAACAGGAGGAGGCACCTCTCTTCCCAGCCCCTTCGCGCGCACTCCTTGTGGATGCCAGGGAAGGACTCAAGTACAGTTTGTTTCCTTCCACGTCTTCCGGAAATTTGAGCCGGGTAATTCCCTTTCTCCTGTCGTTCTCCTTTGTAAGCTGCTTTTCACACACACACACACACACGCACACACACACACACACACACACACATACATACATACATACATACATACACACATACATACACGCGCGTGCGTGAAGATTAAAGTCAGTATGAAATAAGCGTCGTAAATTGTTGATCACTAGTTTGAAGCATTCATACCATAACTGACAGCATCTTAAGACATGCTCTATTCCCATCACCGAAAATTCAACTATACCGTTTGTCTAAAACCACATGTTGATAGCTCTGATTTGACCCATGGTCGTCAGGTGGGATAGAAACAACATGACGTGAACTGAATTGGGATAAACCAGCATAAAGATTGACAAAAAAAAAAAAAAAAAAAAAAAAAAAAAAGGTTTTGATTGTTTCGGATCAGTTGAAAATGACGCGTGCTGATGACGTTAAGATGATTAAAATGGCAGCCTAACTATGTTGGAATAATACAGACATAATCTTTTTTTTAATTGTCTTTGAGAATCGTAAAATCAAACAATCAACAGGCTTTTCTTAAACCAGAAACGAGTAGAACTGCGCCCTGAAAATATGTTTGAAGTTGCGTTTCAAAATAATGTTGACCTAAACGTGGATTTCCATGCCAGATATAAGTCCCTGGTATTTGATATCTAGTTGTTTTTTTTTTTTTTTTTTTTTTTAGTTAACATCCTTGGAACATGTTTCATCTACATTGATATGTAAATGGACACAATGCAACATATAATCACTAGCATTAGGCTAAACAACGTCATATTTCTGTTCTTTTGCCGATCACTTTCAGTGAGGCGTTTATATGCTGCTGAAGTATTTTTGTACATCTGTACTAAACACACACAGTACTGTGGGGGTAATAACATAGTTTTACTTGCTGTGGCCCAACCCAGTCTGTCTTTCCGTTTGTGTGCTTGTTTGTCTGTCTGTTTGTCTGTCTGTCCCTCCATTTCTCTTTCCCCCTACTATGTATGTGTCCTTACGGATCTCTCTTTTCCCCTCTATCATCCTTCACTTTTAAAGGCATGGGTAGGTTATATACAAGTTGCAGAATTACAATACTGCCCATATACACCGGTTTGTTAATACTGCCTAAACTACAACGCATGTACCGTAGTATGCATATCACCATTCAACCATGCTGATACATGCAGAAGCTAAACTGAGGTCCTATCCTCCTTGTTGTTTTGTTTGATTTGTGTGCATGCTTTATTTCTCTTTTCTGGTTCTTGCTGCTGTTGTTGTGATGTTATCTCTTGAAGAAAAAGTAAAACCAAAAAGACGAAATTGCAGGTACTGCATAGGGATGGACGGACGTGACAAGTTTGCAACAGCATGAGCTCCGTGAACTGTGCCATTGCAATCTAACAGATGGAAACACAAGGCACACTGGATTCACAGACACACCGACCAGACTTAGGCACTGGGAATTCCAAAATCCAGTTAGTTTTGAGATGATCTTGAGGTGGTCTGAGTTTTAGCCAAACTGATCAGCCAAGCCACGGGAAAGGCCACTATCACCTAAAACACTCAAAGGATGCAATTCAGTTAAAAGATCTCGGGGGCGTTCTGTCAACTTCCATACAACGGAGAAATGCCAAGCTCAGAAAATACAGAGATATGAGCCTGCGCGCGCAAACACACACACACACACACCCACACACACTCTCTCTCTCTCTCTCTCTCTCTCTCTCTCTCTCTCTCTCGTAGAGAAAGTAAAAATCCATAAAGCGAAACGGGAATCTTGCAACAATTGCAAGGTTTTCAAACTTCGCCAAAAACATGTTCGTCCCCCATGTGAACAAATACTCCCAAGGTAAAAGAGGGGTTGGTTAATTCAGCCTACGATTACAGGCTGTCACCACTTCCAACTAGCCAAAGCCTCTACACGGACACGTCATGTGGCTCGTTTTCAATGGTTCTGGATTGGGTTTATTTCTTAGCGAACGTTGAAAACTGCATCACCAAGTGGAAAGTAACTGTAAGCCCATCCTATCCTACACAGAGCAACAGAACTG
>JADBJO010007756.1:42500-52500 GCA_016801955.1 Conus betulinus
TCCATACGCACACGCAATCCCTCCAGGCAACCAAAAGGCGCACTACTGAATGTTTTTTTCTTCTCTCTTCACACTGAGAGATAAATCAAGTTAGTTACGAATTGATATCAATAAATTCTTACAAGATTCCTCCTTCTTGCCGGAGAAAGAATACCCACATCCTCCAAGAATATAAAGTCATGGCCTTTTACACAACATTGGCCCAAGATCCAGACCAGGAGGAATAAATCATTCATGCATTCATGATGCCATACCTGCATCAGAGAAAAGCTCGCCCCCTTACTGTCATGATGCCCTGTCCGCATCAGAAAACGTGCTGACCCCTTGAACTCTCCTGTCACTGGGCCAAAACGATGAGATCCGACTCCTCTACCCGGGGTCTTCAAATGCTGGGGCTGAACTATCGGTGTGTTCCCCACACCATGGCCATCGTTAAAACACCCGTCTCAGCACTTAGGAAAACAGATGCCGTCGCAGCATCAGAGGAGGAATAGCTGCTGGGGTGAAGGTGAAGGGTGAAGGGCTGAAACACGAATAAGGTTCGTGTAAGTAACCTGCTTCCCAATTCAACATATGAATTCTTTCTTTCTCTTTTCTTTAGGGTTTTCCCCTGTACCTTTCCCCAACTATCTATGGCTCACCTGGTAATGACTGGTCAGCGGTGAGGACCCCTTGACCAACGTCCTGACAGGTTCGAGTCTTTAGGCCATCTCCTGGGCTAAAACCTAATTCTTTCCTCCCCTTCTCCTAGTGAGTGCATACTCAGTGTTCAAAACACATGACCAGCACCTTACCAGCCTTATTAAACTATCTCTCACACTAGTCAAGCCACATGAATATTCTTCCTTTTTAGTTGTGGCATGGGGGAAATGATTCATATCACTAGACTACATGTGATGGAGCATCACATGCCTTGATGTGAGGCTACGTCACATGACACTAATCATTTCGAAAACCTAATGAAAAAAAAAAACACTAAAAATAAAGAAAAAATAGAACACACACACACACACACACACACACACACACACACACACACACACCACACACACACACACATACACACACACACACACACACACACACACACACACACACACACACACACACGCGCGCACACGCATACATACGCTACATACACACCAAACAACAGCAACACAGTTTTCTTTTCAGTTTTTTCTTGTGATAGTAGCGTTCCCTAATCATGACATTGCACTCACTCATTCACAGAGTGCCCCTTCTTCTTGCTGTTGGAAAATTAATATTGAAACTATCGACTGTCCTGCCTTCCAGTTACAGAACCCGGTGTTACAAGCGTTAGTCCATGCAAGTAGAGGAAAGGGGAGAGGGGGAGAGGGGGGGGAGAGGGGGAAGGTGGAGGGGGGGGGGGGGGGGGGGCAGGTGGGGGGACAGGTGTGTGTGTGTGTGTGTGTGTGATGATAGCTGAATACAATCAGAGGCTGCCTTGCCTCACAGCACTACAAGATGTCATTCACAGTGACATTTTAAAGTTTTCGTTCGTGTGTGATCCTTCAACCTGTCTGCCATTTCCATTCAAGGCAGACGTCATTCCCTGGTGCATGCATAATTAGTCTGACTCCGCCACAGGAGAGTGGTGTGAGTCAACGTAGCACAGGCTGTCGACCTCCCACCCACGCTTCATGAATGACTGGGCGGGTTACAGGTCGGCATTCTCGCCGTCACCTGGGGAAGGGGGGCGACGGGGGAAGGATGTGGGGGGGGGGGGGGGGGGGGGATAATGGCTGAATGTTATTAGCGAGATTTCTGTTTCATCTTTTCAAAAACATCATGAATAGTGTCCGTCTTGAAATGAAGTAAAGTGCTGTCAAAATCGGGATTAGAAACTAGATTGCCTTGTGTGTGTGTGTGTGTGTGTGTGTGTGTGTGTGTGTGTGTGTGTGTGTGTGTGTGTGTGTGTGTGTGTGTGTGAGTGATGTGTGTGTGTGTGTGTGTGTGCGTGCGTATGTGCGTGTGTGTGTGTGTGTGTGTGTGTGTGTGTGTGTGTGTGTGTGTGTGTGTGTGTGTGTGTGTGCGTGCGTGCGTGTGTGTGTGTGTGTGTGTGTGTGTGGTGTGTGTGTGTGTGTGTGTGTGTGTGGTGTGTGTGTGTGTGCGCGCGCGCGCGCGCGCGCGCGCGCGCGCGCGTGTGTGTGTGTGTGTGTGTGTGTGTGTGTGTGTGTGTGTGTGTGTTTCTGTAATGAAAGATGTCAATATGTATATGTCAAGCTACGTGATTCGCTGATGTCAATATGATTATGTCAAGCTACGTGATTCGCTGAATCCTGTCAACGTCCTTGCGATTGGCTGAAACAGCCATAGGAACATAAGTGCTGGACTGGCTGCCTGATGGGGAACAGCGGCCGTGTTGGTGACGTAGGCGAACAAACAAACAAACGACTATCGCTGCTGATCTCATGGCTGTTCTGAAGGCTGGCTATCGCTGCTGACCTCATGTCTGTTCTAAATGCTGGCGTGTGCTGAAGGGTTACGATGTTTGGAGCGTTAGAGCCAGCCTGCTAAGGACATTGCAAAGTTCCGTTACAGCCAGCCTGCTAAGGACATAGCAAAGTTCCATTACAGCCAGCCTGCTAAGGACATTGCAAGGTTCTGTTAGAGGCAGCCTGCTAAGGATATTGCAAGTTCATTACAGCCAGCCTGCTAGGGACATTGCAAAGTTCCATTACAGCCAGCCTGCTAAGGATATTGCAAAGTTATTACAGCCAGCCTGCTAGGGACATTGAAAAGTTCATTACAGCCAGCCTGCTAAGGATATTGCAAAGTTCATTACAGCCAGCCTGCTAAGGACATTGCAAAGTCCCATGAGAACCAGTCTGCTAAGGACTTTGCACCATTAGAGGCAGCCTGCTAAGGACATTGCAAAGTTCCGTTAGAGCCAGCCTGCTAAGGACATTGCAAAGTTCCATTAGAGCCAGCCTGCTAAGGACATTGCAAAGTTCCGTCAGAGCCAGCCTGCTAAGGACATTGCAAAGTTCCGTTAGAGCCAGCCTGCTAAGGACATTGCAAAGTTCCGTTAGAGCCAGCCTGCTAAGGACATTCCAAAGTTCCATTGCTTGCAAACCTCTCCTTTGGATTTCCCTGACATTTTTGTTAGCGTCTTTGGAGATGTAGGGAGAAGCAGGAGTCATATTGTGATGAATACAAAACACTTTTGCTCTGATGGGATTTTGGAGAATGTTCTCATACAACGTTTTTCCTGATAGTATAGTGAGGTATTTGAAAATGGAAAGCCGTTCTCTCGCAGAAAAAGAAAGAAAAAGAAGAAAGAAAGAAAGAAAGAAACAGACAAAAAATCCTGAGCGTCTGTAAACATGTACACTCGTGATATTCGTTATATCTCGGATTATCGTGGGAATGAAGATAGCTAGCGATATTTCTCCATTCCTACATGGGAATTCAGCACAATGAGGCTTGACACGCATCACTCGACCTTAAACACAACAAGAACAACTACAACAACAGCAACAACATTAACACTAACAACAAACACCTCTTACGATTATAAGCTGACTTTGTTTTCACTTGGAAAACATGTGTTCCAATAATAGGTAACTGAGATTAGAATGAATATATTTGATACACGTATAGGTCAGTTCTTAACGACTACAAGCAGGAACAAGCAAGTATTAGTTTTAAGAAAAACAAAAGTAACCTTGAAGAGAAAGGTTTTTCCTGTCTGTTAAACATCTGCTTTATATTTCAAAGAAATAAAGAACTGTATGGATTCATTCATCGCATAGAGGCTTCCTTGTCCCACAAGATTACATGTCAGTCACAGCGACATTTTGTTTGTGTGTGTGTGTGTGTGTGTGTGTGTGTGTGTGTGTGTGTGTGTGTGTGTGTGTGTGTGTGTTTAAGCGTTTTCCTTCCTTCATGATCCTACACCTGTCTGCTATTTTCTTTCAATACAGACGTCAATCCCTGGTGCATGCATAACTAGTCTGACTCTCCCCCAGGAGAACGGTGTGAGTCAACGCTTCATGAATGACTAGGCGGATTACAGATCAGCATTCTTGCCGTCATCGGGAGGGGGGGGGGGGGGGGGGGGGGGGGGGGGTGGGGGGGTGGGGGGAAAGAGCAGCATGACCAGTGTTGTCACCAGTGCCTTGTGTAACCCGCCGTTATCATCCTTCCCTCCCCCCTCCCCCCCCCCTTTCTCTACTTGCTCCTCCCCGTCTCTCCACCTTCCTCCTGCCTGCCGCAGGTACCGTTTGTGTGTGTGTGTGTGTGTGTGTGTGTGTGTGTGTGTGTGTGTGTGTGTGTGTGAGAGAGAGAGAGAGAGAGAGAGAGAGAGAGAGAGAGAGAGAGAGAGAGAGAGGCCTTTTTTTTTTCAACAGATGGCAGTTCTGTTTTCCTAAGAATCCCATGTATTTGGCCACACAAATGACATTGTATGTACATCATCCATTCAGACCTAACTAATGTTGTACTTTTCAGTAGCGTGTGTATAATCTATTTTGACTACATGACTTTCTCACTGCAAACTGATTACTGTTTTAACCCCAAGCGGAAGTCAACTGCCGATTTCCTGTTTTTTTCTCCCACGCCACCATAATGGACGCAGTAGTAACAACAACAACAACAACAACAACAAAGACAAAAAAGTAATTAATTATTTCTATCTGGATCTTAATCATAGAACAGCGTAATACGAAACGTCTGGGGGTGAAGGGGTAGGAGAGGGGAAGGGGAACAGGGAGAGTGAGAGTGGGGGTGGGGATGCAGATGGAAGGGGGGCGGGGGGTAGAGGCGACAAAAGGGGAAGGGGGTAGACAAAACGATGACGGTTGCAGACTCTCTTTTCCATAGCTGTTGACACGGCGCAGCTGTATTCCTGCCACTGTTGAGGTAGCGTGAATCATCTCTGACGTCACTCACCGCGTCATGGACAGACTAGAAGGACTTTCGGGAGAACGCAAATCTCCGTCAACGTCGAACAATCCTCCACATTTCACACATCCAATAATCCTCCACAATCTACACATCGAACAATCCTCCACATTCCGCATATCGAACAATCCTCCACACTTCACACATCGAACAATCCTCCACACTTCACACATTCCAACATCCTCCACACTTCACACATCCAACAATCCTCCACACTTCACACATCCAACAATCCTCCACACTTCACACATCCAACAATCCTCCACATTTCACACATCCAACAATCCTCCACACTTCACATATCGAACAATCCTCCACACTTCACACATCCAACAATCCTCCACACTTCACACATCCAACAATCCTCCACACTTCACACATTCCAACAATCTCCACATTTTCACACATCCAACAATCCTCCACACTTCACACATCCAACAATCCTCCACACTTCACATATCGAACAATACTCCACATTACACACAGCTTCTTCCTCCACATTACACACAGCTTCTTCCTCCACATTACACACAGCTTCTTCCTCCACATTACACACAGCTTCTTCCTCCACATTACACACGGCTTCTTCCTCCACATTATACACAGCTTCTTCCGGAATCCGTGTTAACTTTCTTGATGCATCTCTACCACAATGCCAGACAGATTTACTGGCTGACCTGACTACCACAATGCCAAACAGATTCACTGGCTGACCTCATCTCTACCTCAATGCCAGAGACATTCACTGGCTGACCTCATCTCTACCTCAACACCGGGTACATTCACTGGCTGACCTGACTACCTCGTCACTGTGTCTGCAATACTTTTGTACTGACTGTTAGATTCTTATTTTGTTTCTTACACTGCAATTACTCAATAAAATCCGCCCCCCCCCCCTCCTCCTCCAACCCCGTTCCCTTGATGAATCCTGTTTTGTTCGCCACACCCCTATTGTAACCGGATATAAATGATTTTTTGTACATTCGAATCCAAACGTCAAATTAATTAAGGAATTTACCAAAGCGTGAAAATTAATGCTTCCGATTCAAATTCAAAGCAAAAAAAAAGGAATGGATCCAGGAGAGGACTCCATATAAAACACCGCACTTTATTAGCTCAGTCCTTGGGCTTTAGTCCATGCTCCATCTAGATATGTTCAGATCATTACCATCTAGATGTGTTCAGATCATTACCGTCTAGATGTGTTCAGATCATTACCGTCTAGATGTGTTCAGATCATTACCGTCTAGATGTGTTCAGATCATTACCATCTAGATGTGTTCAGATCATTACCACAAGATGTGTTCAGATCATTACCACATGATGTGTTCAGATCATTACCATCTAGATGTGTTCAAATCAGTTTGCGTTGTTTGGTCGCCATTTTCCTGCTAGACAGACAAAGCAACGGGCGTGTGACAAAACCTGACGCACTTTGAGATGGCAAACATGCTGCTCCATCTGATTGGATGGGCTTACTCCATCTGATTGGTTGGGCTTACTCCATCTGATTGGTTGGGCTTGTTAACACGCTCGTTCCATCTGATTGGTTGGGCTTGTTAACATATCCCATCTGATTGGTTGGGCTTGTTAACATGCTCCATCTGATTGGTTGGGCTTGTTAACACGCTCCATCTGATTGGTTGGGCTTGTTAACACGCTCCATCTGATTGGTTGGGCTGGTACTTGTGAAGAACGGCTGCCAGGTGTCACAAGACCAGAGGGAAACGAGGCCCAATGGTCAACCTACTCACCTGCTACACCGGTCACATCCTCGACTCGAATCTAGCACAATGGGCGCACTCCTCTTCGCGAACGTTGGCATCTAGTTGAACGGTCTCCAGTTTGGTTTTTTTCATTCCTATCAGTCTGTTTGACATCCAAAATTGCTACAGATGTTTATCTTTCATTTTGGTGGTGTGCTGCCAACAGCGGTCGGGTCATACCCCTCTAAATTGACACCTTGACGAACTGGAGTCTCAGTGCGGCTATTCAAAGAGAAGCATTCACGCGGCGTGAAATGAGCTGGCTTACAAATTGAATGAGACACTTGCTGTTCAACGTGCTAATAAACCCCGCTTTGTCGATCGTCGTATTTGCCAGCGAGGCAACGAACGAAAGGCAAAGAAGCTCGGGGCACCCCCCCCCCCCCCCCCCCCCCCCACCACCCCCGACTGTCGGTTGACCCAGGTTCCCTTGAGAATGGTCGCCGTAGGAAAAGACATCACTGACCTAGTTTTAGTTTCTAGGGCAGGTGTGGGAGGAGGAGAGTTAAGCCATATTGATAAGCTTTCTTTCACTCTCTTGGTCAGGCCATTGTTGTCCGAGCACCATCAGGAGGTGGTTGTTGTGCTGCAGGTGGTTTTCGTTATAAAGAAATTCAATTTAGGAATCTCTTTTTACAATGTGTGTGTGTGTGTGTGTGTGTGTGTGTGTGTGTGTGTGTGTGT
This sequence comes from Conus betulinus, assembly GCA_016801955.1. Lineage (NCBI taxonomy): Eukaryota > Metazoa > Mollusca > Gastropoda > Neogastropoda > Conidae > Conus > Conus betulinus. The sequence continues at coordinate 49,877 of JADBJO010007756.1, forward strand.
GTGTGTGTGTGTGTGTGTGTATGCGTGCGTGCGTGCGTACGTGCGTGTGTGTGTGTGTGTGTGTGTGTGTGTGTGTGTGTGTGTGTGTGTGTGTGTGTGTGTGAGACAGCCTCGACCCAAGCTATAGCTTTGTTCTAACCGAGGATTTATTACAAACTAAACATCTGTTGAGCTTACTCACTCCAAGTCTTCAGCGAGTTCCGCTATCGCTCTAGTTCGCAAGTGGTTTTTGGTTACTGAAATATGAAACTGAAGTTAGTAGACTGAGAATGAAAGTTGAATGATGTGTGTACAGGAAAGTGAAAGCGTACTGAATCAAAGTGAATTTTGTACTGTGGAAGAAGAAACTGGTGATTGAGAGTACCCCCAGACGATACTGCCCAGATCTTCAGCAACAAAACTGTTGTTTTTTTTTTTTCCTTTTTAAAAATTTTTCTTTCTTTTCTCTGTTCTCTGTGCTATCTCACGTGTCCTCTCAGTGACTTACTCATATGTTGCTGATTCCGGCTGTAGCTGACGAATTTAAAACGAACTCACTGCAGAAAACAGACTTGTGTGTGTGTGTGTGTGTGTGTGTGTGTGTGTGGTGTGTGTGTGTGTGTGTGTGTGTGTGTGTGTGTGTGTGTGTTTTCGACTTCTTAGGTCTTCTTCAGGCAAGAAAAACAGACTTGTTGCTTATATAGGCCATCCGACCGCTAAGGGCCAAATCAGGGCTGTCACTGTGTTGAAGTCAACTAAAAAAAAAAAACCCACACAACTAATCAAAACACATTCTACAAAACACACCGGAAAAAAAAAGTTAAAATTTTCTTCCGTAAAATCTTAGATCACCTGAAAAATGTTGATCTCTTCAAGAAATATTTTTAAAAAATCACACCAGGTGGGACATCTCCGAACAAGGTTTTCACGGAGTCTGCTGTAAAGTGTTTATGTCTCACGTTATGCAAGTCCCAACATTCTGAAAGAACGTTTCAGACATGCAGCGGATTGGAAATCCACACCTGATCACCATGACAGCAGTTTATGAACGGCCACAGTACTTGATGTGTGTGTATGTGTGTGTGTGTGTGTGTGTGTGTGTGTGTGTGTGTGTGTGTGTGTGTGTGTGTGTGTGTGTGTTTGGGGGGGGAGGGGGGGTGTTTTCTCGCTTTTTTTTTCCTGCTTCAGTAATGATCAGCGAGGTTGAGGGTCATGAAGACGTTAACACTGAGCTCCATTCTGGCTCGAGACTTCCTGACAGATACAGCACTCTGTGTTTCCTTTCATAACATATCCCAGTGTTGACCAGGCCTGACAGATGCAGAACTTTGGGTTTCCTTTCATAACATATCCCAGTGTTGACCAGGCCTGAGAGATACAGCACTCTGGGTTCCTTTCATAACATATCCCAGTGTTGACCAGGCCTGAGAGATACAGCACTCTGGGTTTCCTTTCATAACATATCCCAGTGTTGACCAGGCCTGAGAGATGCAGCACTCTGTGTTTCCTTTCATAACATATCCCAGTGTTGACCAGGCCTGAGAGATGCAGCACTCTGTGTTTCCTTTCATAACATATCCCAGTGTTGACCAGGCCTGACAGATACAGCACTCTGGTTTCCCTTTCATAACATATCCCAGTGTGACCAGGCCTGACAGATACAGCACTCTGTGTTTCCTTTCATAACATATCCCAGTGTTGACCAGGCCTGAAAGATGCAGCACTCTGTGTTTCCTTTCATAACATATCCCAGTGTTGACCAGGCCTGAAAGATGCAGCACTCCGTGTTTCCTTTCATAACATATCCCTGTGTTGACCAGACCTGAGATATACAGTCTCCAGCAGTGCTGATGAGAATTTTTGAGAGATATCCATCTGAGACGGGTCCATTCAATGAATGAAAGTCAAATGTCATTGAGGTGACTGAGGAATGTGATGCGAATAGTCCACAAAGGCGTTACTGTAAAAACAAAAGTGTGAGAGAAACGCTGAAAAATGGAGTATAAATTCGTAACTGCAAAGATAACAAGACAAGCTCATTTGGAAGAGAGAGAGAGAGAGAGAGAGAGAGAGAGAGAGAGAGAGAGAGAGAGAGAGAGGAGGGAGGGAGGGAGGGAGGGAGGGAGGGAGGTAGGCAATCCGCAGAATAACACCTTGAGGAAAAAGAAAAGCTCCAATGTGATGCTCTATGTCAAAGCACTGGGAATCGTGCCCTTCTAACGGGGCGTGTCGGCTTTGTCAACAACACCCGCAGACTGAGGGTTCATAGGTCACAGTGTCGGCTTTGTCAACAACACAGCAGACTGAGGGTTCATAGGTCACAGTGTCAGCTTTGTCAACAACACAGCAGACTGAGGGTTCATAGGTCACAGTGTCGGCTTTGTCAACAACACAGCAGACTGAAGGTCCATAGGTCACATTGTTAGCTTTGTCAACAACACAGCAGACTGAGGGTTCATAGGTCACATTGTTAGCTTTGTCAACAACACAGCAGACTGAGGGTTAATAGGTCACATTGTTAGCTTTGTCAACAACACAGCAGACTGTGTTTCCTTTCATAGGTTCATAGGTCACAGTGTCGGCTTTGTCAACAACACAGCAGACTGAGGGTTCATAGGTCACTGTGTTTCTTCATCCTCCCTATC